>VKKT01001472.1:181679-192776 GCA_008038995.1 Haliotis laevigata | reverse complement strand
CTGGTCCAGACTTGATTGTATATAGACTGTCAGCCATTGTCTGGTCCAGACTTGATTGTATATAGACTGTCATCCATTGTCTGGTCCAGACTTGATTATATACAGACTGTCAGCCATTGTCTGGTCCAGACTTGATTATATACAGACTGTCAGCCATTGTCTGGTCCAGACTTGATTGTATACAGAATGTCAGCCATTGTCTGGTCCAGAAACTGGATAACTAGGGGCATATTGGTAGGGTACATTCATCAAAAACATGCTTCTATTTTTGTAAATCCTTGTGTTTGACAAAGTCATGAACATTATAAAGATCAAACAAATACTTGAATAATGGTTGACTGTTTGTACATATTACTACAAACCTTTCAATAAAGACATGATTATAAAATCTTCTACAATTTGGTCTTTCCTCTCAGAGTTTGTTTGTTCCAAGACAAACAGGCAAATGATTGTCTGTAAAAGAACTAAGACATATTTAATCCTGTCAATTCAGGTTTTCTCGTTTGGGATTCTGATTTGTAATTACTAACTATACTTCCTTCTGAACTGGTCAGGTGGGGTAGCGTAGTGGTTAAAGTGTTCGCTTGTCACGTCGAAGACCCGGGTTCGATTCCCCACATGGACACTATGTGTGAAGCCCATTTCCGGTGTCCCCCCCGCCATGATATTACTGGAATATTGCTAAAAGCGGCCTAAAACCATACTCACTCACTCCTTCTGCACTCTTCTGTTCTTATTCTCTATTAATGGAATGAGTTTAAGTATCACAGAAGCATGTTTACACTAAAAAAGTATGAGAAATCAGTTTATATTTATGGGGAAATGTGGGGCCTGTCGGACTGAAATTTACAGGACATTTTAGATATCTGTGCACCATTGATGCAAGGTTTGGCTCTTGATCCATTGCTGCTATTAGTACTTCATGTCACTGTCCAGTATCTGATTATTTACAGGCTGTTGAGATACGGCTTGAAGACATTACTGTTCATTTTCACCATGCAGGAGAAATTGTTTCTATTTAAGTACTAGCCAGAAAAAAGAACTGCCGAAAATAATACATTATTACTCAACTCAAGGATACTTGAGCACATGTTATGTCATCTAATCATCCAAGGTGCTGTGATTCACCTTACAGAGTTGTGTCCCTTTGGTATGCCAGGATAATGATTTGTGAGATGTTTGTAAATACGCATGCTAGCTTTGTTGCATCATAATGTATATACAGAAGCATAGAGAACAATTTCTTTCTATTTTGCGACATCCGTTTTTGTGATGCAGTGTGAGTGCAGCTACCGTTTTTGCATGATGCTCGATTAACTAAATTGAGAAAAAGCAAGGAATTGCGAACTATCAGTCCCATGTGAATAGATTTTGTCGATGCTAAAGTGAAGAGCTTTCAATAGTAGTTGATGAGGGACTGATGTTCTGTCACTGTAGCGGATATGATCTTCCTTATATTACTCATAGTCTTCATTTGTGAGAAATTGTAGAAAAATGTTGTTTTCAGATCTCTATTGGAGATATCAGATCAGTTGTGTCATAAAATCATGTTAAGCTGTCAAATACTGGTTTGTCTGGTTCAGACTTGATTACTTGCAGCATTCAGTGGAGGGGTGGTGGGGTAGCCTAGTGGTTAAAGCGTTCGCTCGTCATGCCGAAGACCCGTGTTCCATTCCCTACATGGGTACAATGTGTGAAGCCCATTCCAGTGTCCCCTGCCGTGATATTGCTGAAATATTGCTAAAAGCGGCGTAAAACCCAACTCACTCACTCATTCAGTGGAAATATATGTGAGGGCTGCATTAAAAAACAAGCACATACACATGCGGTAGCCTAATGGTCAAAGTGTCCGCTTGTCACCCAGGTTTGATTGGCAACATGAGTACAATGTGTGAAGGCTATTTCTGGTGTCCACCGCCATGATATCACTCAAATATTGACAAAAGTGGCGTAAAAACCAACTCACTCACTCAACCACTAGTTTGTCTGTTCCTGGTTATTTACAAGCTGCCCACAGCGTCTCCAATAGCAACTACTCACTGATGTTTTCACCCAGCTTTTCTCATGTTGTAGGTGGTAATGTTATAGCCGGTAGACACTGTCAAGTCTAAGCTGCCAAAAATATCAATACATTATAGTTCATGCAATATTTAGCTTCATTCACTGGTGGTCACGTTTAAATGTCATCTTGCGAACACCCACTAATTCAGTCATCAATCACCATTCCTTATGAAAGTCATGGCTGGAAGTCAGTAAGAAGATTTGCCAATTTTCCAGCGCTCAGTATGATGTTATCTATTCCTGAACAAATTAGTTCCAACCAAAAAGGGAATCCTGCCTTCTTCCCATCCATGGAATTAAATCACTTCTACTTACCCTGCTTATATGATTGTATCCATCCACTAATTAAGCTGAATCAAGTTACATTATGAACATGTGAAACCCTGTTTAAGGCTGTAAAGAACAGTTTTAATTAATTTTGGTCTGAAGCCTGTTGGAACTATTCTTGTAATATTGCATATTTAGCTTGTCTTTTTGTGTGACATGTGACGTCAAATATAACAAATTTATTCCTGAAAGCTTTATTTTTTGGTGTTCTGATTGGCTGTAATGGATTAACACCGAGTACAGTCGAACCCTGTGATCTTGAACTTGCTGTGTGGGATGTTTCGACAGACTCTTGCTATATTTACAACTATCCAAACAAAATTGTGTTGAAATCCTTGTTGAGTAGTGTCTCGAGATTTCAGAAATAACTTCAGATTGAATCTGAAATGTCAAACTCAAATTGTTAAACCACAATTTCGTACGAGGTAGAGATTGTGTTTGTAAGCACAACTACACTAGGGTACACAAATGTAGATATGACAAATACTTCTGTTTATTTATTTTTCACGGGTAATTTGAAGTTATTTGCTTTGTGATGTATGATGTCATGATCAGACTGTAATATTAGACTAATGTGTTTAATCTGTCAAATGATTTACCTGGTCTCAATGGGTTCCCATCTACAACGTTCGGCTGTATATTTATGGTTTCTAAATAACTTGTAGAATGACATTTTCGTGGGTCTGTTCATTAGTAACCTTCTTGAATTAAACAAACCTTTTTCCTGATTTGTTTTAAGTACATATCACAAAATATTTATTATACAGTATATGTGTAAATATGTGCCGTTTATTAGTGTTAGCAGCATGTCATGCAGGATTATAATGTGGCACATTATGCTCAACTAATAGGTAAGGGGTCATGAATATTATTAGCGATGTTTATTTTTTATTGTGAAAAGAGGGCACACATTTTTTTACAAATATCCCCCAAAATATTATGACCCTGATGTTTTTTATTCAGTAAAGAGGTCCATGTATATAGCTCTCTTGCAATCACATAAATTCTGACAAAATGACCAGGTTCTTTATGGTTCGACATGTTTTGTTTCAGACATCCGAACAGAAGATGCTGGAAAGGACGATGAGAATAGCTAGGGAGTTTTCTGATCTGATAGTCTATTGCCGAGCCGTCCCATTTAATCCAGAGGGTAACAGGAGGAGTCTATTTTTGTAGTTTAGAAATGTGTTGCAGATACTGTTGCCAGTTGTATTTCATAGATGTAGGTGTTGCGGTATGGCTGAAACAGTGCTGCAATGTTAAAATCACAATATTCACAAGTCACAATAAATTTGGACTTGAAGTTTCTGATACAAGAATATATATTAAAGTCCCAAGCAAATCTACAACACAGCAAGTCTATGTTTCTTCATTTTGAAAGAGATCATTAGGCTCCTTTGTATGTGTTGAAAGACAATTTGTCATATGAATCGGAAAAGATATTTTCATTGCAGAAATATGTTGTCTATTAATCTGTACATAAATGTGATCAAGTCATGGAATCTATGGTACATATTTTTGAGATGAGGAAAACATTTTATCGTCAGGTTTTCTTTGGAGATTCTGCTTGACTGAGATCAAGTGATATCTTCTTGGAGATGTTACGTCAATGAAATTGCGTCTGACAAAACTGAACTTTATTTCCACTCAAACCGCTGTCAGTGGAGTTAGAGGTACAAAATTTGCATCATTATAATCATGTTAATATACAGGTATAGAATGTGCGTCCACAACTTCACCGAGAAGTGAGTACAGCTACTACAGAACAAAAAAAATGCTCAATTGTGAAACGTGCAGTTTGGGTTAGATATAGTCCGTTTGGTTCAAAATCGGACTGATGAATTGCAATCTAGCTCGAAAACTACTAAACATAGTACAGAATGAAACACTGATCATAATCAAAGCATCAGACCAACTCTGTGATTTTTTTTCAGAATTTATGTCCTAAAAATAAAAAAGATGTTTAACAAACTATCATTAAAATCTTGACACAGTTCACTATTTGTTAAGAGGGAGTGATGCATAGAGAGGAACAGCCAGATGTGCAAAAAAGGATGAAGACGGCACAACACAGGTTAATGAATCAATGACTTTGTCGGCACTTGTGCACATGCTTTACATACACCTGACAGTTCCTCCCTTTGCAGTCCTCCCTCGTAACAAATAGTGAACTGTGTCAAAATTTTAATGATANATGATATCACTCAAATATTGACAAAAGTGGCGTAAAAACCAACTCACTCACTCAACCACTAGTTTGTCTGTTCCTGGTTATTTACAAGCTGCCCACAGCGTCTCCAATAGCAACTACTCACTGATGTTTTCACCCAGCTTTTCTCATGTTGTAGGTGGTAATGTTATAGCCGGTAGACACTGTCAAGTCTAAGCTGCCAAAAATATCAATACATTATAGTTCATGCAATATTTAGCTTCATTCACTGGTGGTCACGTTTAAATGTCATCTTGCGAACACCCACTAATTCAGTCATCAATCACCATTCCTTATGAAAGTCATGGCTGGAAGTCAGTAAGAAGATTTGCCAATTTTCCAGCGCTCAGTATGATGTTATCTATTCCTGAACAAATTAGTTCCAACCAAAAAGGGAATCCTGCCTTCTTCCCATCCATGGAATTAAATCACTTCTACTTACCCTGCTTATATGATTGTATCCATCCACTAATTAAGCTGAATCAAGTTACATTATGAACATGTGAAACCCTGTTTAAGGCTGTAAAGAACAGTTTTAATTAATTTTGGTCTGAAGCCTGTTGGAACTATTCTTGTAATATTGCATATTTAGCTTGTCTTTTTGTGTGACATGTGACGTCAAATATAACAAATTTATTCCTGAAAGCTTTATTTTTTGGTGTTCTGATTGGCTGTAATGGATTAACACCGAGTACAGTCGAACCCTGTGATCTTGAACTTGCTGTGTGGGATGTTTCGACAGACTCTTGCTATATTTACAACTATCCAAACAAAATTGTGTTGAAATCCTTGTTGAGTAGTGTCTCGAGATTTCAGAAATAACTTCAGATTGAATCTGAAATGTCAAACTCAAATTGTTAAACCACAATTTCGTACGAGGTAGAGATTGTGTTTGTAAGCACAACTACACTAGGGTACACAAATGTAGATATGACAAATACTTCTGTTTATTTATTTTTCACGGGTAATTTGAAGTTATTTGCTTTGTGATGTATGATGTCATGATCAGACTGTAATATTAGACTAATGTGTTTAATCTGTCAAATGATTTACCTGGTCTCAATGGGTTCCCATCTACAACGTTCGGCTGTATATTTATGGTTTCTAAATAACTTGTAGAATGACATTTTCGTGGGTCTGTTCATTAGTAACCTTCTTGAATTAAACAAACCTTTTTCCTGATTTGTTTTAAGTACATATCACAAAATATTTATTATACAGTATATGTGTAAATATGTGCCGTTTATTAGTGTTAGCAGCATGTCATGCAGGATTATAATGTGGCACATTATGCTCAACTAATAGGTAAGGGGTCATGAATATTATTAGCGATGTTTATTTTTTATTGTGAAAAGAGGGCACACATTTTTTTACAAATATCCCCCAAAATATTATGACCCTGATGTTTTTTATTCAGTAAAGAGGTCCATGTATATAGCTCTCTTGCAATCACATAAATTCTGACAAAATGACCAGGTTCTTTATGGTTCGACATGTTTTGTTTCAGACATCCGAACAGAAGATGCTGGAAAGGACGATGAGAATAGCTAGGGAGTTTTCTGATCTGATAGTCTATTGCCGAGCCGTCCCATTTAATCCAGAGGGTAACAGGAGGAGTCTATTTTTGTAGTTTAGAAATGTGTTGCAGATACTGTTGCCAGTTGTATTTCATAGATGTAGGTGTTGCGGTATGGCTGAAACAGTGCTGCAATGTTAAAATCACAATATTCACAAGTCACAATAAATTTGGACTTGAAGTTTCTGATACAAGAATATATATTAAAGTCCCAAGCAAATCTACAACACAGCAAGTCTATGTTTCTTCATTTTGAAAGAGATCATTAGGCTCCTTTGTATGTGTTGAAAGACAATTTGTCATATGAATCGGAAAAGATATTTTCATTGCAGAAATATGTTGTCTATTAATCTGTACATAAATGTGATCAAGTCATGGAATCTATGGTACATATTTTTGAGATGAGGAAAACATTTTATCGTCAGGTTTTCTTTGGAGATTCTGCTTGACTGAGATCAAGTGATATCTTCTTGGAGATGTTACGTCAATGAAATTGCGTCTGACAAAACTGAACTTTATTTCCACTCAAACCGCTGTCAGTGGAGTTAGAGGTACAAAATTTGCATCATTATAATCATGTTAATATACAGGTATAGAATGTGCGTCCACAACTTCACCGAGAAGTGAGTACAGCTACTACAGAACAAAAAAAATGCTCAATTGTGAAACGTGCAGTTTGGGTTAGATATAGTCCGTTTGGTTCAAAATCGGACTGATGAATTGCAATCTAGCTCGAAAACTACTAAACATAGTACAGAATGAAACACTGATCATAATCAAAGCATCAGACCAACTCTGTGATTTTTTTTCAGAATTTATGTCCTAAAAATAAAAAAGATGTTTAACAAACTATCATTAAAATCTTGACACAGTTCACTATTTGTTAAGAGGGAGTGATGCATAGAGAGGAACAGCCAGATGTGCAAAAAAGGATGAAGACGGCACAACACAGGTTAATGAATCAATGACTTTGTCGGCACTTGTGCACATGCTTTACATACACCTGACAGTTCCTCCCTTTGCAGTCCTCCCTCGTAACAAATAGTGAACTGTGTCAAAATTTTAATGATAATTGGTTAAGCAACTTTTGATTATGATTAGTGTTTCATTGAGTATACTATGTTTAGTTGTTTTTGAGTTAGATTGCAATTCATCAGTCTGGACTATAGTAGAATAATGGTTTTTAACATTTTATTTCATTAGCTGTCATTTCATTAGCTGTTTTCTCTTATTTTCCAAATTTGGACTGTAAACAAGTAACAAAATTCATCACCGAAGTCACTTTATTTTCAAAGTAGACAATTTCTTTCAGTCGCTTGTATTTTTTCCTTCTGCCAAATTCATTCGGCGGATTGAGTTTTTAGGTTCTGAATTCTAGCAATACACACCAAACAATGTTTGGAAAATTTAGGAAGATTTTTAAATTGAAGGCATCATTTTTAAGGATGCTTTATGTGATTATGGGATGGAAGATTTAAGTATTGTAACTCTCTAGAACTGAAAGATAGATTTTTAAATACCATGAATTTGAAATCTGTGTTTTCCAAATGTTACTAAGTCTAAGATCATCAAAAGTGTAAAATGTGATCCAATTATGGGTGCACCTTTCCAATTCATTTTCTTTGTACAGCAGCTTATAGATGAAGAGAGATAACTTAGATGCTTTTCAAGATAGTAGTTTTTTCTCAAAAACATACCATTCTAGTTTTAACTATATTTGTTATAGAATCTTCCAAGCTCACGTGATCTATTAAATTTGGAGTACCTTTTTCTGACTGTGGTTAACGACTTCAGAAAACGCTGAGGAACATTTTCAATCCTAAGTTTCAAAACTCTAAATCTCGCAATCGTTCATAAGTTTTGGTTACGACCATGCTGTCAAAAGTCGCAGTTGACAGCCAAGAGAAGGATGAAATTTACACCCTTTGCCCAAAACTTAATACATGGATTCGGTTGCCTGTTCTACCCGATTTTACTTTGTAGTGGTAAATGTTGAAAGGTTTTTCAAGATGGTGCTGATATACTTCAAAGACTTGACAGTTTTCAAAGAGGCTTGGTCAATCTAACATTTGTGTGTATTTTCCAAATATCATTACTTTAATTTAAAAACATTAATCATAAGCTTTCATCTTCCCAACTGTTGGATGAATCTAGCACTTTTTTCAAATCCATGTATTTTTGTAGCCAAGAGGATTCATTATCTGCTTATACTAACAAAAAGAATATAATGATATTTGTAATTCTGTCACTAAATTCACTGGACTTTAGTTGAACACCAATACCTGAATCATACAAAAGGGTGTTTTCTATATCATACACCAATATGGCAAACAGAAGGGGAGACATGTTTTCTCCTTGTCTAACTCCAGTTTTACAGGGGAAGAAACTTGTATGATTATCATTACATGAAACACATGACTTTATGTTTTGGTACGTGTTATTACCATAAAACATTTCACAGTTACATTACATTGAAATAGTTTCTGCCAAAATCTGAAAAGCCAGACCATATCAAATGCTTTTTGAAAATCAAGGACACAGAATAGTTTTGTTTTCTTTGCTGTTAAAAGTCCTGCAAAGCCAAATACATACTGTAAAGATATAATCATCAGTAGAAAATCCATTTCTAATGCTTGTCTGAGATTCTCATAACAAGGAATTTGATGCAGTGGAGTTTTGTAAGCAATTATGTAGAGTAAACTCAAAAGGGTCATTAGCCTGTTGTTTTAAGGCATTTGGGGGTCTCCTTTGTTTTTATAAAGAGGCATGATTACCCCTGTACCAAAATATTAACCTTGAAATAAAAATCAGTAGATACAAGAATAGTATGTGAAATATACACATAACTGATAGCATCAAATCCTGCAATGCTTTGCAGACCATTGTAACATAATCGGTTACTGCGACATCACAATTATATAACTTCACTATGATTTGAAATTTGAAGGTTGTTTATTTATATGAAATCATTCAGGAATCATCTTTCTTTCAAAAAATCAATAATTTGTAAGACATGACTGTTATGGTTTTCAAAGGTAATTTTGAATATTGCAATGTTTGTAAAGAATAATGACATTTATCGTATATTTTCCCGTATTGTATTTGCAGAAATCCCTGGTCCGTACTACGAGATGTCCTCATTCCCAGAAACAAAAGTTGAAAAATACATCAACCGCAGCAAAGCCAAATTTTTCCTTAGATATCCTTTCACAAAAAGACTTGATTAGGAGGGCGTGCCAGTAAAAATGGGGCAGAAAATAGCATCTTAGATGAGTCCCTTCAGACTTTTGAGACCAATGAAGGTCCGGGTTAGAATTGATCTTCAGTTACCCATGCGTGTCGTAGAAGGCGACTAATAGGATCGGGTGGTCAGGCTTGTCATCGGTGTTGATCACTGGATTGTCTGGGCCAGACTCGATTAATTATATAGCTGGAATACTGCTGAATGCGGCATAAAACTATACTCACTCACTCACTCACTCAGACTTTTGAGCTAATGTCTAGTGGCTTGAAACGTTAAAAATATGGTCTGAATATTAATATACAATCTTGTTATCTTCTTTTGAGGAATTAAAGAAGTAACATTCCATTGCTGTGTTCCTGGACGGAAATTGGAACCAACTGAGTGACGTTTGTGACAATGACATCTGTTTATTGGAAAAACGTAACTCAGAGTATTTTTACCAAAGTCTGAATTTAATGCTGGAAAAGAAAATGTGTAAAGTTGATACCCTGAATCCAGGCTTTTTCTCTTGCATTACAACAACACAAGCACATGCCCAGTCATCTCAGTAAATGCATATATAGCGGTTGGGTAGCCTAGTGGTTAAAGCGTTTGCTCACCCTCACTAAAGACATGGTTTTCATTCCCCACAATGTCTGAAGCCCATTCGTGGTGTTCCCCTTCGATATTATTACTAGAATATTGCTAAGTGCAGCATAAAACCAAACTCAATCACATACATATGATATAAGACATTACATCAAGTTAATAATGAATATTAATCCTGTCGCCCTGTCGTCTGAGATAATTGAATCCTAGAAGAAGTATAATATTCTGTGACTGCAAGGCATGGAGGGTACTGATATATAAGAGGATAGTATTCAATAATAATGATTACATAAGCTTCCTTAACAACGCGGGGCTGTGGGGTAGCCTAGTGGTTAAAGAGTTGGCTCTTCACACTGAAGACCTGGGTTCGAATCCCCACATGGGCACATTGTGCGAAGCCCATTTCTGGTGTCCCCCGCCGTGATATTGCTGGAATATTGCTAAAAGTTGCGTTAGACTAAACTCAGTCAGTCAGTCCTTAACAACGCCACTTATCATCGTAACCAGCTGAGTCGAGTGTACCCGAAAGGGCAGCGTGTTGACTCATCGAACTACGACCCAGTCCCAATCTGGAACACAGGGTCACAGCTCCTGGCTCTCAATTACCAGACCCCAGACAAGGCCATGCAGGTGTACCAGGGACGCTTTCTGCAGAATGGAAGGTAGGATTTGTTCTTTGGCAGAGACATAGAAGAAGGCTTTGTCCACCTGTTTTGTAGAATCTAACTAATGAGTCATTTAGTAAATCTTAATGCACTGAGCTAGTGCCTTCTATTTTTCTGGACTCATTATTATTTGATGTAGCTTATTCTATGTAGAATGTCCTTATTGTCATGTTTTCCTTATTTGTCACTGTAGCATGTCCTTATTTGTCACTGTAGCATATCTTTATTTGTCACTGTAGCATATCCTTATTTGTCACTGCAGCATATCCTTATTTGTCACTGCAGCATATTCTTATTTGTCACTGTAGCATATCTTTATTTGTCACTGTAGCATATCCTTATTTGTCACTGCAGCATATCTTTACTTTGTTGCTGTAGCATATCCTTATTTGTTGCTGTAGCATATCTTTATTTGTCACTGTAGCAT
>VKKT01001472.1:26000-40680 GCA_008038995.1 Haliotis laevigata | reverse complement strand
ACCAATAATAACGATTAGAAACTATGATCGTTTGTTAAACAACTTTGATCCTAAGTTTAATAAAATTCTGATATTTAAATGTTCAGTTGGCATGGTAAAATTATGAGGATTCGCAATCTTAATTTCACTTTTTTCGATTTACTTTCTTGTTTAAAGTGAAATTCATCGGTACGTTTTCACTGCAAACAGACTATAAGGGTTACGATAAAACTGTCTGGGCGATGAGTATGTAGAGGCGACATTAACAGAGTCAATGGTTTTAGGGGCTGAACATCCAAAGGCCGACACGAATTAGCTCCTGTAACAGTTTTTTTTTACTTTCAGACAGGCAGATTGATGTAAATCGTGTTTTTATGCTGTCATTACATTAGTGGGTTCAATTATCTTTAAAACGTGTTTTGTAATATTGATATAATGCCTACTGACTCAGATCAAGCATGTCACGAAGAGTTAGTAAATAAGACCGACAGAAGCCATTTCCATAATTATAAGAAATGCGTGCTACACGTTGACTCCATTGAACGATTCCCGCTGTACCACAAGCATTTGCTGTTTAACGCCGCACTCAGCAATATTCCATCTCTATTGCGGGAGTCTGTAAATAATCAAGTTTTGACAAAACAATCCGGTGATCAACATCATGAGCATTGATCTATGCATTTGGGATACGGTAACATGCGTCAACCTAGTCAGCCAGCCTGACCATCCGAATCAGTTTGCCGTCTCTTACGACAAACATGGGCTGCTGAAGATAACATACGAATTTCACGGGCCCCTGTTTCTGAAATAATGGATTTTTGTGGGATTTATCAAAGGGATGTACTCAAGGTACATTGAGGTGATTACGCTGGAATATTCTGACCCCTTAAAGACATCCATGGCCAAGAGGACCTTGCTGATACCTCGTTTCACAATCGCCATCGATACATTTTTCGAATTTCTGGGGTGCATAGTGTTAACTAGATAGGACCAAGGACATGAACATGGTCCGGGCTGACGAGATGTTATTGGTGCCATATCATTCCAGCCTACGACAGATTACAAACCTGGATCGAAGAGACAAGTGTCACCTGCTGCAAATGTTGCAGACAGGATTTGAAATATGTTAAAATATGTTTCATGCTGAACTTATGAAGAAACATGCACAATGTTAATGACCCCGCCTAAACTTTATGTACAAGGGAAACCCCCTCTAGTACATGTGCACAGAATTCATTACAGCACGCACCCATTCAAATCATCACACCCACACCCATCCCCATCCCAACGCACATACCCCCATCCCCGCCCTTGCCATAATTTAGGAACGGTCCCTAAGGTTAAAAATGACCAGGGTTCGATAAGTTTTCCCTGAAAGCAAATCTCCATAATTTTAAAAATTAGTAAGTATGTTTAGTTTTCTTGGACGCCACAACTGGACATGGGGCACCATGTACGGATAAGAACACGTCCCCTGAAGTAACGAGAAAACACTTTAGCCACTTACCGGCTAACCTGACGTCCCTGATACTGAAAATAATTATGTTAATAGTTTTTGCTGTTCTTTCGCAACAGGTGTTCCATCATAAATTATGCGAACATTGACAACCAGAGGAGTGAGTGAGTATGTTTTTACGCCGCTTTTAGCAATATTCCAGCAACATCACGGCCGGGGACACTAGAAATGGCCTTCACAAATTTTACTCATGTGGGGAATCGAACCCGGGCCTTCGGTGCCACGAGCGAACGCTTTAACCACCGGGGTACCACATAAGCCAGAAGAAATCACGAGAGAACACAATGCTTACCGATACAAATCCGTATATACGTCTAAAATACATTTCAAATGAAATGCTTTAATAAGCAACTACATGTTCGTATTGTTTGAACTTGAGCAGGTCTCTCAGCTTGAAATTTTTCTTTCATGATCCTGAAACAGACGTAAATGTTACCAATGAAAAGCATTCATTACCCAAGAGGTTACGACAGGTGGTGAGACACTAAATCTGTAGGTCACTTGTGTCGTTCAGTTCTGATTGGACATCGTTACATTCGCAAAAGCGAAACTTCCTTATTCGTTCGTAAACAATACGCACGGTTGGACATTTATCAATACAACTGCGCATCCAGATTTGCAACTAGTATTTGCTTGATAGGGTGAGTTTGGTTTTACCCCGCTTTTAGCAATATTCCAGCAGTATCTTGGCGGGTGACACGAGAAATGGGTTTCATACAGTGTACCCATGTGGGAAATCGAACCTGGGTCTTCGGCGTGATGAGCGAACGCATTAACCACAAGGCTACCCCACCGCCCCTAGCCAGTCAGGAACCGACTGAGGCACTAAGAAACAACCTCGGATAAAACAATTACAGGAACCTCCCACCTCCACCCCAAAGTTTGTTTTGCGCCAATGACACTGAACGGGATACCGTGACTTGACATATTTTGGGAATTGTAAACTGTCAAAAAGACAAGCTGTTTCCCACCATGACGTTCAATTAGTCTACCCTTGTTCAAATAGTACAGCTATAATTCAGGGACGATGTTGGAGTCTTTATATACAATGTTCGTCCAGATATACGATTCAGCAAATTATTTGTACTTTAGCTATGTCCTGTCTCGTGGGTCTCATTGCGATGAATTGTATCGTGACATTTAAATCCACGAGATCAGAGCGAAATAACATCTTCACATTGCTAACATTTGTATCCGTTTATCTGATATTTCTGATAGCAAGTACTTGATTACTGCCGACAGGAGTGACGCGGAAACCTAATTATGATGCCAAGGTTGTTTTACTAGTGGATGTACTGTTCTTGCTGAAGGCGAGTCACCTTGAGATTTTGACAAACGCTTCCTAAAAAACTCCCAACGAATGCTGTAGTGTTTTCGATGGAATGAACGGGTATAGAGTGAGTGAGTGGGTTTATATGTAGCATCACATCGGCAATATCTCAGCCATATCGTGACGAGAACATAGTTCAGATTGAAATGGAATATATGTATATCATAAAAATATGTCTTCGAAGGACAGTAAAACAACTAGTATATCACAATTACAACTAAAACTAGTGTGGAAAGTTAAAACTAAAAGCACTATAAGGACAATACAATATAAAAACAGGCTATAGATCGCCAACAACTGAAGGTAGATCACCAAATGAGGGGACCATGGGGACTCACATTACTTTTGCTAGCTGCATGGACCCAAGCTGGATTTATATCATCCCTTCAGCCGCTGGCGATTGAAGTCAAATTTAGCCAAAATTAAAATGCCAAGAATACTACATTTAAAACAGCTAGTAAATTTAAATTTCCTTTGAATTTTTCGGGACTTACGTACCCTCTCAGGAGTACAAGAACGGGTATAGAACTGGGGTAAACATTGTCTTACATGTTGTTGTGTTACCTTTGTTAAACCGTGAAGATCAGGGTTAGAACAGATCTTCAGCAACCCATGCTTGTCGTAAGAGGCAACTAACGGGATCAGATGGTCAGGCTCGCTGGCTTGGTTGACACATATCATCGGTTCCCAATTGTGCAGATCGATGCTCATGTTGTTGATCACTGAATTGTCTGGTCCAAACTCGATTACAAAATTAATGTATTTATAGCCCGCCTGGAATATTGCGGCGTTAAACAACAAACCAAGCAACAAACTTACCTTTTTTTGGTTTTGCTTTTTTAAGGATTGACGAAATAGTCAGTAAGGTTCTTGACACATGACGGAAGTCTGTAAATACGCGAGCCTGGACCAGACAATCTACTGATTGACGTCATGACCATCGACCTGGGATTTCGATATTATTCATAAGCCAGTCAGCGAGCCTGATCACCTGATACCTTTAGTCGAGTTTACGACAATCACGAGTTGTTGCTTTGCCTGTGAGAAACATTTCTCATTTGTTTCGCCACATGTTATAACAAACCGTTTGCTCGTTCTGAATTGTGCAGATCGTTTTGGCTGGATGCGATTAGACATGAATAGATGTCGTATGCCTACTGCACCATCCTTTTCAAATCACCTTGAACTGTATTTCAGAACAGAACAGAACAGAATTTTATTTCATTACTAGGCCTCTGGTCCAAACTACGAATACATAAATTGATGGATAATTAGAGCATATGTACTGTATTTCATTTAGATTTTTGTTTCTTGTCAACATAGTATAAAATAGATACATCTTTGATGATATTAACTTTTTTACTCTGTAATATAGACATAAAATTAATAGTTGATGGACATTTAATCAGATATTTTGATATGTACTTATTTCTGATATGAGAATTTGCATCACAGTTATAAAACAAACCGAAACATGAGTCTCATTAACCAATTCAGACAATGACCTACTTTTTAGCCGATTCGAATTTTCTCGTGTAAAAGTGGAAAGAGTCACTGCAAACAACCATGGTTACACTAAATTCCAATACTTTGTTTCATAAGAAAATAGTGTTTACACATTGATTTATATTTTAAAGTTTAAAAAGTCGTATTTCTATATTTTATGTCGAGGTTTAGGCAGCATGTGGTTAATTAAGACGTCACAGACTGTCACTGTTTGAAGAAGTCGTACAATCATTCACATTTCATCTGGCTGACTGGTTACACCTGTTATGTGTTCATTGCGCTTATTCAATGTATTTCTGTAACGTGCAATGTGATTAATGTAATATCAAGTCCGTACCAGACCGCCAAACCTTTCTAGCGGCCGAGACTCGTTTTGTGATTTCCAGATTTCCGTTTGTGAGAGCACGCTGTACGACAAAGCACACTGCAGGACGTGTTTGCAAAGGATTAGAAGCAGCGTAGTGTTGCAATATCCAATTGATTATACGTATCAAATAATACTGATTAATATATCAAGTTGATCTAAAAATTCCCGGACTGGTTATTGTATTAAGTTGCGCAACAGGACGGAACCCAGTCAGCAGGAAACGAGACTGTTATGTAATCAATGTTTTGACTCGATATGCCATTTATCTTCAACAACGAAGATACCATTTAATCTACAAAACAGGCAATGCCTTTTATCATATGCAACATTAATGTATCTATCAGTTTTAACTGCTAGTTTGAAATTACAACACCAAAATCGGGCATATATATTTTTTAAATATTAAGGGATATCATTATTTATCCAGTAGCTCTCTGCTTTTCACATTACTATTTGATCTATATTCTATATTTCAGTAGTCACAAGGCCACGGGCCTATAGTACAATCCATTATTAATACAATATACAACTTCATAGAACATATACATACTTACATTTAACCATACCCTGTGTTGTTATCAATATATTCATTTATTTTGTTTTTCATTTATTCAATTATTCCTGCAAGAAAAGGCACAATATATAAATATTGATAAATCCTTAAGTATTTTTACATTTGGGTTTGTTAACAACAGCGTCAATTTAGTGGAGTTTGGGTAATTATAATAATATGCTAGGATATATATTTCTCTAGGTGATGAGTATAATGGACAAACAAGTAAAAAGTGGTATATCCTGAATCAAGTCTAAGCTACATAGTTCGCAAATTCTTTTTATCTCGGTTGATGTTTGTGTAATGGCCAGGTTCAACTAAAGAGATCATGGGATGAACAAAGGATACGAGACAACGCTATCCTAAAACTTTTAACAGGTATATTACTAAAGTAGTCTTTTGTACTGAAATGAGTTTTGAAAAGTTTATAATAAAACCACTTATTTGATGATGATACTGATTCGGTCCATTATTGCATATAGATGTCTTTCAATTTTTGCGTCACTGACATGATAAAATTACATCGTGAGTTAACTTTCTGATTATACCATACATTACTAACACCGATTGTAGAGAGCAGCAGTCTCACCCCCGTAACCCAGTTTTGTTTTCCATTATTGTCATACATGATCATCATAATATAACATTTAAGTGGGTTACATTTCCAAATATCATGCTTCAGTGGCAGACATGATATCCGTACAATTGCCTATTTTGACCTGAACCATCTACAGTATTTCCATTTCCTCGGGTGAAGAATTGACTTGCCTTTCCCTGTGTTTGTGACGACCGATGGACAAGGGCCTCGTATCATCACTATTTGACAGTAACCATTCAAAAGATAAGATAGATAATACTTTATTGCCGAAAGGGAATTTTGTGTACATCAGCGTTAAGAACATAACCATACAAAATTTAAGACATGAGCTAACAACAAATGTAAATATATGCACAGTTAAAAAGAAAGAAATATACTAAGAGAGTAATGTTTTATGAAAGTTTTAGATCCGGGTTAGAATTGATCTTCAGTAACCAATGCTTGTCATAAGAGGCGACTAACGGTATCGGTGGTCTGGCTCGCTGACTTTTTGACACATGTCATCGATTCCCAAGATCGTTGCTCATGCTGTTGATCACTTGATTGTCTGGGCTAGAATCGATTATCTACAGACTACGGCCATATTGCTGGAATATTGCTGAGTGCGACATAAAACTAAACTCACTCACTAACATTTGTTTGTTTAAATACATGAAATGATATAAGGTGAGAACAATGCTTTCTTAATGTATCAAAATGGTATTATCATGGAATAGGTTGTGTTGCTGTATTGTAATATACTACACTATTATTGTGCCTTAAAATCACTGTATTTGTTGAAAACGAACAATTTCAATTCTGAGCGCAGTGGTCTCAGACATACGTTCACTGCTGATGCATTAGGTTTCTATTATGTTTTCAGACTACACGTGATGACATCACACCAGTGACATTTCAGTTGCACTTTAGATGCAAACAAGGATTGGTGACGACAATAGATTGCGATTACAAAAAGCCATGTGGTGTGGGTTCGCATCCCGGATGGGACTCAACCCTAAAAAGTACTAGAATTTGTACTTTACTAAGAAAGTGTTATCCCAAATATAACATATGTTGAGTAGATTACCTTTAAGCTGCGTGCACGTTGTAGAGAGCTGCATATACAGACGCTTGGAATTCTTATTTCTTTTCCATTAGCTCTGAAATGGTCATAAATATTCTTTTTATATCGATATCATTTATCTTTGAAAATATCAGAATATGTGTTTATGGCCGATCTCCTGAATATGTCATGTCTTTACTTTTCAGGTATCTCGGTTGTATAAGGCGCCACATTTGTGAGTGGGTGAATGAGTGATTGAGTGAGTGGTTGAGTAAGTGGTTGAGTGAGTGGTTGTGTTTGTGAGTGAGTTAGTAGGTGAGTGAGTGGTTGAGAGAGTGAGTGAGTGAGTAGTTGAGTGGTGGTTGAGTGAGTGAGTGAGTGGTTGAACGAGTTACTGGTTTAGCGAGTGAGGGTTTGTGTGAGTGAGTGGTTGAGTGAGTGAGTGGGTTTAGTTTTACGCCGTACTCGGCAACATTCCAGCTATATGGCGGCGGTCTGTAAATAATCGAGTCTGGACCAGACAATTCAGTGATCAAAAGCATGATCTACGCAATTGGGAACCGATGAGTGAGTGAGTGAGTGAGTGGTTGAGCGAGTAACTGGTTGATTGAGTGGCTGAGTGAGTGAGTGAGTGTATCACTTGAATTGAAGTCTACCATCACCGATCTGGCACCGACAAACCAAAACAATCGCTGTCCCGGCTCGCTTACTTTGTTCATACATGTCAACATATCAGATGCACGTGGATCAGCACTCTGTCACTCAGTAAATTGTCCAGCCCAGTGTCGATTTTTCACAGACCGCCATTATATAGCTGAACTATTTCTAATCCCACGTGAACAACGAACAAAACAGGCAAACCAATGGATACCAAAAGCCGCTGAACAAATCCGAACCCATTTTTTCTATTTTTGTTTTTAGCGCTATCCCACCCACGTGCACAGCCCAAATCCCGAAACCGTTCTAATTCCACCACTAGTGTTAACGCTCACGTCGCACGACAGCTTGCTCACATGTATCTCTGAAAATGAGACTGTGACATCATAATTAATTTTCAGTCCCCAGATGCATCGCTGCTTGTTTTGTATCTGGTTCCGCTCGTGGCTTTTTGCAAGTGAAAGAGTACACTTACTAATGAGATAATCGCCATTCAGGTCGTAATGTTTTCATCAATTATTTTCGGATAACAAATGACAAAGTGAATTCCCATTTATTACTGACATGGACACATTTGTCACTGTTAAATGCACATGTGGTGGTGGTCGTTTTGCTGTCGTTACATGGAAGTAACTGTGAGGAAAATATAGTCAGGTCATCATAGGGCTGCTCTACGTTGTACATGTATGTCCTAAGCATGGGATCGAACCCCATAGTAACCCTGACCGGTCTGAAGACGTTTGAAGGATGGACAGATAGTTTGAACAGACCGCTTGAACGCAATTTGCTTGGCGGAAAACAGAAAAAGTATGTCGATTTTATTTCACGTGCTGTTTCATAACGTGCAAAATAAAAAGACAGTCAGGTTTACCGGGGTTTGATTAATGATTATGTTGACTTTTGTCACGATAAAACGTAGAATAACCTGATCACTTTTTATAGCTCGTCCAGGTAAGACGTAGGTAGATATGTAGTGCAACATAATCTAATAGTTCGTCGCAATACCTTGCTCCTCTTAGCCAGCTGATATAGAGCGAGATTGTTATGTTAGACGAAGGTATTATATTAAGTTTCTTGTCAGATTTGCATTTGTTGAAAGAGATTCACGTTCAGTTTCCCATTTTTATTACCTGAATTTACTTGATCAGTTACAATGAGATTCACGTTCAGTTCCCCATTTTCATTACCTGAATTGCTTCACCAGTTTACAAAGAGATTCACGTCTAGTTTCCCCGCGTAGTACGTAACTGTATTTCTTTGCGATGTGGGTGTATGGCTAAGCCTCTTCGTATTCATGGACTATCAACTCGAAGTCTCAATTGTTTAATCTAGAACTCCACTGTTYCAACACATAGATGAAAGTCAGTTGCGACTTGATGAAACATTCATGAGAAATAGATGTAACTGCGTTGAAGCTCAAGCAAAACAGTCGCGAGTCCAAGATTAAAGTGATTTGAAACGGTAGGTGAAACTTCCTGGCGAATACAGGCTTTTTCTGCAAAACAAACCTTATCACAATTATCACTTCATGACACAGACCTCGTGGCTTGCTTTCAAACGTCAACTTCCGCTCATAACGTCCCCAATTAGAGTTATCCCCCTTGATACCAACTTAATAGAACTGATTGTCTCTGAATAACTGATTCCAATACAGTAACGTATCAAACTCAGTGATAAACACTCACCGTGATATAACTGACATACTGTTTAAAGTACCTCAGTACCAGATTAAGGGATGTATTCACATTGTTTGTTTATTTGTTGTTTAACGCCTTACTCGGCAATTTTCCAGCTATATGGTGGCGGTCTGTAAATAATCGAGTCTGGACCAGACAATCTTGTGATCAACAGCTTGAGCATCGTTCTACGCAATTAGGATACGAAGATATGGGTTAACCAAGTCAACGAGCCTGACAACCCAATCCCTTTAGTCGCTTCTTTCGACAAGCATGGGTTACTGAAGAGCAATTCTAACCCGGATCTTCAGGGGTATGCAGTCACGTTGAAGATATCACCATGTAGATATCCTTTGAAGAGACTAAGGGATTGACTTAACGGAGATTTAAAGTCCATACAAATGAAATTGTGGGTAAGCGATCGACCTTGGCGAGCAAGGTGAACAATACAACCATTCTGGACTTTTAATGTGCTACCTTCCAACTGATGCAATATGTTTTGAAAAAGTTAACAAGGTTTCAGCATGCCTTATACAAACGCGTGAATGCATTCTATTTTTTTAAAAACTGTGTGTATCTTTATCATTTGTACTTATGTTATTTGAAAAACAACATGTTGATTCGACAAGTAGTTACACCGTGATATATATTACACGTCTTTTTCGTTTTCAATTTTGAAGTTATTGTATTTATGTCATAAGATTTGTATTGATACTAGACGCACTAGTAAAGGTTGTATGTTTCACATCAATTGTTCCTCACTCGATGATTTGGTGGTTGGATCTAATTTCGCTACGGTTTGCCTGCTTTGTCGGCACCATACTAACGCTCGTGGGTGGCAACCAAGTGGTCATCTGTGACCTACATCACTGCACTGCGACATCGGGCTCACTCACTCACTCACTCACTCACTCACTCACTCACGCACCCACGCACTCACGCACTCACTCACTCACTCAGTCAATGCTGAAAGTAGCGTAAACCAATACTCTCTCCATCGCTAAGGAAGCCTTAGAATGCGAGAATTAAGAACCAGCCTTTTTTCGAGGCCATCTTCTACAACCAGCGTTATTTGAAGTCCAAAAGACGCAATAATGCGTAAATGTTGGAAACAAACCCGGTGTAAAGTCACGCATTATGTGTTGTTAGCCATCTCGAAACTAGGAAACTAGTCAGAATCAACTGGGGTTGTATTTGTCAATGGTCAATAAAAAAGGTCAGACGTCCGAAAATAGTACTTTGTCATTGTTATGTACATCTCCCTGCGTATCCTCGTTATTTACACGTAGACGGTGTTTTTGTTTTGTTGTGGTTGAAGTTTATCTTATTAATGTTAATTGCAGGTAGATTGGTCAGTATAAGAAAACATCTTTGAAATGATTGAAAGCGAACATTAAAATCTGTCCATCAGGGCATTGCTCACTAACATACATTGACGTCTCACACCTGCAATGACTGGCTCTAGGTACTTCCAAAGGGCAGTGATTCCTAGTGTACAATGTCCCCCGGACCTTTTATACAGAGGAATCTGGCCCATACAACATCGCGGTTTGAAAAATTCGTACCCCGCGAATAATCGCTGGTGAAACACAAACGTGACCATTATGGTGCGCAGGTCGTCTTTGACAAATTTGATTTGGTACCCGGCCAGGGGTAACAGACTAAGGTCGTTCATAGGTCACGGATGCTCAGGTACGAACACGTTGGAGGATGATGATGTTGACCAGACGTGTTGCTGTCTCTGTACAAATACGAAGCCGGATTCAAAGTTAAACAAAGGACGTATACACAATGTCCGTGTACATAATGTATGTATACATTTAATGGATCCCGGATCTCGATACCGGAACCGGAAGTACTCTTTTCGTGAAAATACCGGATTTGAAAATAATAAATCTCATTCACACAATAAAACTGTGATATCCTGCTGGTCTTGAGGCGGGTCCTGGTTCATGTTCGCTCTTATTGGTGAATGCGCGTTGAATCTAATAAATAATGCAAAGAACATAACACCATCGAAATGCTTATGAAGCACAGCCATGCTTGAAGTCAAATGCATAAACAGTCTATTCCCCGAAAGCAATAAATAGTTAAAGTGAATTGATTTCTGGAACCTTCAGTATTGAGTAAGGTATAAATAGAACAATAGAAACCCCGACAATTGCACGCCTGGCATGGTTGTACGTTTGTTAACTCGCCATGTACACCCGGGAGAATGGTAACCGGAATCTATTGTCCTTAATGCATTGTACACATTCTCAATCCCACTGCACGTCATAAAACTAGC
Organism: Haliotis laevigata; assembly: GCA_008038995.1. Classification (NCBI taxonomy): domain Eukaryota; kingdom Metazoa; phylum Mollusca; class Gastropoda; order Lepetellida; family Haliotidae; genus Haliotis; species Haliotis laevigata. The sequence goes on along the minus strand of VKKT01001472.1, from coordinate 29,169 downwards.
TCCGAAACCTCACGCAAAAAATATCTACATTTGCATGTAATGTAAAAACAATACAATACGACTCGATTATTCCACGAAACCGGTTCCTCAGGGCATACAACAATGCCGTGCTGTAGCAGGTGGAACACTAGGATTACAGTGTTTGGTTTCCAGGGAAGGCTGAATATTTGATTATCATTACAGAGAGCAGAGACGAATCAGCGACATGGATACCGTTAACTACATACGCAAAATATCCCTAAATCCAAACAAAGGTCTGGGCGTAATATCTTAATCATTATCAGTGTTATAAAGCATTGTTAGGAATTTATACCGTTTGTTAGGAATTGATGTCGTTTGTTAGGAATTGATGTCGTTCCTCAGGATACGGCAGATATAACAGCAGCTGACGAGGAGCTTGATCGTATGATGATGCTATGTTCGTCCTTGTCTTGGAAACCCGGGGGACATGTACTGGACAATATTCCTCGGGCTCTGTTTTAATGTGTTGTGGTCTTTCTTTGTAACTATGAAGTAAAGGTCGTTGCATTGCCCTGATTGTTATATTAGGTTGTAAATATTATTGACGGTTTTAGGTTCTAACTTGGGGTGCGACTGTGTAGTTTTATGTCTCTATTTAAATTATTCCAGTTACAACACGTTGAGGCAGCTTAATGTAGGAGAATGAGTGAGTTTAGTTTTACGCTGCTTTTTGCAATATTCCAGCAATATCACTGCGGGGACACCAGAAATGGGCTTCACACATCGTACCCATGTGGGGAATCGAACCCAGGTCTTCGCCGTGACAAGCGAACGCTTTAACCTCTAGGCTACCCCACCGCCCCTGGTGCAGGAGAAAATGGTAAGTGATGCATTTCTTACAACTTTCATGTCCACAACGACATAACTAGAGAAAGTGTGAAGCTACGATTCGAAAGCATCACTGGATTCTGGCGTGCCAAGGGTGCATAACTATGTAATGGGAATAACGACGACTGGCCATCATTGTCACACAATCAGTTAGATTTATACACTTTCATACTTTCGTCACAAAAGTAAATGAACGTTGTTTTAAATCACTGTCAGCTCTTTTTTTACGACAGTTTGCAAATAATTGAGTCTTGGGCCTCTAAACCAGTGATTGATAGTATGAACAACGACACTTTACGTCCTGGTACGAACACATAGTCAAAACTGCGACAGCCACGTTAATTGTTTCTTAGACAAGCATTGGTCACTCAAGACCACTATGGACGACTAACACATCATTGATGTTGGTCAGGCCCAACCCCGACAGCCGCAAAGGCTATTCACGTGTTTGTACATGTTTAAAAGGTCATAGGGTAGCATAATGGTGAAAGCGTTCGATCGTCTTCAGAAGATTCGGATTCAATTTCCAAATGGGTACACAGTGTGAAGCCGATTTCCACCACCTTGATATTGCTAAATGTGGCGTAAAACATGCCTCTCTCCCTCACTCACTCTACACTGAAACTACCAATTCACCAATCCCCTAATCGATACAAAAACAGACCTACAGAAACGCAACATCAATGCCATTGATTGCAGAACCTTGTAAAATATTCACGCTGGAGATCGACCCGTGTTTATGGCTTTATCAACTCCTAGCCACGCAGTGCAACTCTCCAGAAACAGACGGTCGGGTAAAAACGTTCCACGCTCTATAAACAGGAAACTAATCACGCTCTTTGGTCTTGAAATAGCGACCTATCGCAATACACTTTTGTCCTCTATAACCGCCGCGACTGTACAAACATGAGGTGATGAATTCATCCCTTTCATGTTGACTAGGATAAGCGTTTCTGCGATTTTCACTCACAAAGGACATACTGCCCTGTTATTCTTGCAGTTGACGTATATCAAACGACACGCGTTTACTGAGGTGAACAATTAAAAACCGAGATGAATGGTGGACCTGGTACAACGTTTGATCTGGTTATTGGGATTGATAACCCGACGATGTGGACCTCACATCGACCTTTGTTGGTTTTGGTCCAATAATCTTTTTTACACAAACAAACACATAAACAATAAAGACATCAGAACGCCTGACATTAGGTAATTAAATTAAAATTCCAACAACATCTATAGGCATGTGATTATTCATCATTAATAGTCATGCTTACAGGTGTTTGCGGTAAGGCCAACGTTTCCTGCCCCATCGGTTGCACCTGTCAAAATACATGTACATTCAACGGCAAGTTAATTGCTTACCTGAGCAGACCCTGGATAATGGGTGAGTGAGTGAATATGGGTTTACTTCGCTTTTAGTAATATACCAGCAATATCATGGCGGGGCCCTGGATTATGGTTAAAATCAAAACAGGACAAGAATCAGACATATATGTTTTTAATCGGTGTTGAGTCATTTTATACAATTTCCGTGTCTTTAATGTAGTATGACGCTGTTTAAAATCATTGTTGGAAGAAGATGTAGGATTTACCTCAAAACTGGAGTTGAAATGTAGAAACAGGAGTTGCAGGAAATGTGATCAACATACAATGAAAGTAGACTAATCGACAGTTATCATCTTGTTGATAGGAGACCCCCTGATGAACCTATCCATCTTGGACATAAGACACGATTTGCTGAAGGGTATTAAAACAATCACGATTTTACCTGGACCTTGGCATTACATAACAAAGACAAATCAGGTACTGCCTTTTGTTATCTCTTTGGGCTTTTTGTTCTTTAGGTTGTTTTGTTGTAGCATTTATTATGTGACAATGCTCTGTACATGGATACTACAAGTCAGAGATTGACCCAGCCATTAAGGATTAATAGTACATAGGTACTGTAAGTATTCATAGGCCCTGTAAGTCTGTATACATAGGTGTTGTAAGTCTGTATACATAGGTGTTGTAAGTCTGTATACATAGGTGTTGTAAGTCTGTATACATAGGTGTTGTAAGTCTGTATACATAGGTGTTGTAAGTCTGTATACATAGGTGTTGTAAGTCTGTATACATAGGTGTTGTAAGTCTGTATACATAGGTGTTGTAAGTCTGTATACATAGGTGTTGTAAGTCTGTATTCATAGGTGTTGTAAGTCTGTATACATAGGTGTTTTAAGTCTGTATACACAGGTGTTGTAAGTCTGTATACATAGGCATGGTATGTTAGTATACATATGTGTTGTAAGTCTGTATACATAGGTGTTGTAAGTCT
>VKKT01001471.1:86460-99965 GCA_008038995.1 Haliotis laevigata | reverse complement strand
ATGATGATTAAGGTGGACTGGTCTTACCCCAACAACGTAATGGTTGATTGTAATACCAATTATGGTCTGGTCCAGATTTGATTGTTTCATGGTCATTGCTGAAACATTGCTGGCGGTGGCTGTGAAGAATAAAGCTGAAGCAACAGGTCGGTTGGTCCAGCTTGCCAACGTGGTTGGTGCATGTCACGTATGTAGATCAATGCTCATGACGTCAATCACTGGAATGTCTGTTGATTTACAAACTGTTTGCTTCATTGAACACCCAAGTAAACAAAACTTGCTCCCTAGAGGATGCTTCCTCTTAGGCAACAGTGAGTAGTTTCGTTTTAATGCCACTTTTAGCAATATTCCAGCAACATCACAGAAGTGTCCTGGGACCAAAGGCCCTCGAGTCTTTGCGAGGTTTAAAGATTTAAAAAAACCAACTTGTCAAGATGTATTGTACTGTGTAGCATCGACTCAGGGGTCATCTCAAAATATCTGTTTTAATCTTTAATCCTCACCAAGACACGAGGGCTTGTGCCTGGGACACCAGAAATGGGCTCAACACATTTTACCTATGTGGGGAATCGAAACCCGGTATGAACACTTTAACCACTAGGCTACCCTACAGCCCCTCTCAAGGCTTAAGCTGCAGTTCTCTTCACAAATAAAGCACACAGTTCTCAGTAATGTACAAGTTTATTGACATTTTGATTGTTTTTGACATTTCTGTACAAGAAGACATTATTAATTTTTGGCAGTACATGTAGACATGCTTCCACACCCTTGTCATTAAACAGTCAGAATAATGTGTCGGAAATCTGATGGATAAATATGACTAAAGCATGCGCTCTGTGAAAGGCCTCTGCACTGCACTCATTCTGAAGCACATGTATCGCACCAAATTCAAAACTCTATAAAGAAAGTTATTTGATGAAGAGTAAATATGAACCAAGGGTTACATTCTAAAACATTACTTTATCCCCATCGACTCCCATTACAGGCACAGTGGATATATATTCGATATAAGATGAAATTCCGAAGTTATTTATGGTCATTTGGTGAGTGAGTGTGGGAGTGAGTGAGCGAGTTTAATTTCATGCCACACTCAGCAACATTCTAGCTATATGGTGGCAGTCTGTAAATAATTGAGTCTGGACCAGACAATCAGATGATCAACAGCATGAGCATCAATCTACACAATTGGGATATGATGGCAGTATGTTCATTTAAATGCCCTGTCTCCCTGTTAGAGTAAATGGACAATATATGGTTAGTTATAATGCCAGGCAGCAATATTCCAGCTATATGACGGCAGTCTGTAAACAAATAAATATCTGGATCAGACAATCCAGTGACTTACATCATAGGCATCAAATATGAGAAAGGCAACTGCCACTGCCAATTTAAACATTTGAAACCCACTTTCTTTCACTTTCAACTTTTCTTCACTTAACGATACATCAATACTTCCTATATATATGGTCTGTAACCTTATTTATGTCAGTAGATGATTAACCCAGAAACACAGCATCAAAGTTGACACTAGTGACTGTTGAAACATCTGCTGAAAATAGGCACCAGATCATGGAACAGTCATCCTTAACATCAAGTTGTTTTCTCCTATTAACAAAAATAATAATAAATAGAAATCTATTTTGTGAGTGAGTGAGAGTGATTTTAGTTTTACTCCACACTCAGCAATATTCCAGCTATATGGTGGCCCTCTGTAAATAATCGAGTCTGGATCAGATAATCCAGTGATCAACAGCATGAACATCAATCTATGCAATTTGGGTATACAATGACATGTGTCAATCCAGTCAGTGAGCCTGACCACCCGATAGTCGCCTCTTACGACAAGCATGGGTTACTGAAGATCAATTCTAACCAAAATCAATTCTATCTTCAGTGGTCGAAATCTATTTTATATAAAAAAAAGAAAAAGTCATGGTTTCTATTACTTTGAGGATTTTATGATTATATGTAATGAGTATGGTAGTGAAGTAACCATGGTAACAGGATTGGCTGCACCATAACAATTGTTATTGTTCTACTTATTATCCCACAGCTATCCCAGTGATAATTATGATCATTATGGCAAGGATTTATCTTCTACAAAGCTAAATCAAGCTAAAAGAAAATACATGAAAGATATGCACATTTTGTTGGTGATACTGAAATAGTTCATACTCTTGGTTAAAATAGACCATGCTGGAAGATTGTTGAAGCTATCTAGTGTATTTCAGGTGTCAGTGAGTACTGTACATGCATCTTCTAACAATCTTCCACCAAAATCATTGCTTGGGACACCAGAAATGGGCTTCACACATTGTATCCATTACAGGAATCAAACTCGGGTCTTTGCCGACACAAGTGAACAGTTGAACCACTAGGTTACTCTACCACCCCTGTAACGCAAGGATATTAATATTCATATTTTAATTTTGAGGGTTAGACAATCCATGGCTTTGATAAATAAGACGTCACTTGCAAAATGTCAGTTTGTTATCTTAAAATATAGATGTGAGTTACTCTATGTTTCTATGACAACTCCAAGCAATCACTCGTGACCACTAAGAATATCCCTATCAATCTTGAGTAGTTATTAGCATATGCTACGAGACAAAAACTAGTTTCTAGTTCAAGGCTATCATATGTATTAGACACAGAAAGTATGGTGGCAGTAAAACAATACATTGTACAAAATGTAAACAGTGGGCACACGTTACACAGAGTACAGAGTATCACAGACAGAGCTAACCACTACATCACATCCTCTCATCTGATCTGTCACACCTGGGTCTGGACTCACCATCAGATAAACTATAGCCAATATGGACAAAGACACAGGTTTGTTTCCCTTTAAAAACTGAAACCAACTATCACAAAGGTCATCTGCATGGATTATTTCCATTGATTGTCAGGAACCCCAAAAGTGTCACCGAGAGACTAAAGATCACATTGAACTTTATGTTTTGCATTCGCATAGCCAAGGGGGGATTCGATCCCCCCCCACTTTGAAAATTCCTGGATTCTGCTCTATTGGTTGTTTGATATTGCAATCTGCAATATCCAGCTGGTTGTAGATCATTTTATATGGACCAGACGATCCAGTGATTTACATCATGAGCACTGATGTCTATTACTTGGATAAGGGGAGAGCAAACCTGAGCACCTGTCAGTTGCTGCTTGACAACAAGCTTGGGTGCTGAAGCCCAATTCGAATCTGGAACCCAATGTTGAAGTAAAGATTCACAAGGATGCTAAATAATGTGGTATATTCAATCTCATAATATATCAGATTTTTACTCGAATATGAGTGAAGACTTGAGGACATCTTCATAAGATACAGCATCTGATGAACTTTAGTACCACACTCAGTGTAGAGACCATGTAATTCTTGGTACGCAAACAGTGTGGCATACCGGAGTCCTGTATTACTGCTGAGGTCCAAAAGAAAATATATGGCTATGTTATAATATTGCTGTGAGTAATTTATACATTTTGTCAAGTGTGACTGCTGCGACATCAACACTAAAAATGGTTGACTATTGGGAAAATTTGTATAATGTGGTGGTTACCATTCGACAAGAATAAAATATCTAAAAATGAAGCTAAATCATCGTAGAAAGCTAAAAGCGGATTGGCTAAAGAACTAATTTAGTCTTCATTCACCTGAGGAAGCCTCCTATATACGAGCCTCACATCTTCATAGAGGTGCTCAGTCGGAGCGAAGATGGTGTGTTCAGGACCCCGGTATTGCAGTTTCCTCCCTCTGTCCAATCAGAGCAATCAGCACACAGACACACAGACACTGTCACCCATACACACATTCAGTCTCATGACACAAGAAATGGACTGATTTCATTTGATGACTTAATGATTCAATCAAGTAATAGCATGATTCATGATTGAAATATCAAGGGACCTTTACCGATGATTGAGTCAAGAGATCACGTAACTAAATCATCCAGTGATACTCTGGTTGAATCATCCAGTGAACGTGCGATTGAATCATTAGTGAATCTCTGGTTGAATCATCCAGTAATCATGTGAATGATACAGCAGTCATGTGATTGAATGATCCATTGATCCTGCAATTGAATGATCCACTGATCCTGCAATTGAATTATCAGTGATCCTCTGGTTGAATCATCCAGTAATCATGTGATTGAATGATCGAGTGATCCTGTGATTGAATCATCAGAGATACTCTGGTTGAATCATTCAGTAAGCATGTGATTGAATCATCCAGTGATCCTGCGATTGAATCATCAGTGATCCTCAGGTTGAATCATCCAGTAATCATGTGATTGAGTGATCCTGTGATTGAATCATCAGTGATCCTCTGATTGAATCATCCAGTAATCATTTGAATGATACAGCAGTCATGTGATTGAATGATCCAATCAGTTCATTTTCACCCATTTTCACGAGAGTTTCAATGGTCATTTAATAAACTTTCAAGACAAAGGGTGTGTGTGCACCCCTGCACCCCCCTCTAGATTTGCCTATGATGATCAAGAGATTGTTATACAATTCATGCCTGTTATTTTACCAGCAGTAAACAACAGGAAGACAGACTCTAGGGAAGGGTGTGACTACTGTATAATTATGCCCCAATTCTTGCCATATATACACACAGGAAATACAAAATGAAATATACAAGTACATTAAATAGTGAAATATAGTAGAATATGTACAGTAGTTTCAACACTAGCAGCATTGAAACATAAGTTATGCTAATAATTGCACTTGACAGGTGACAGTTCTTTAAGCTCCACTAATGCCTTTGTCTGCGGGAATAGAATCATATGAGAATTATCATTTTTTCAAATACAAAGATTTCTGATTCTCTGACAACTTTCAAATCATGCTGACACATGTTTTCAAGAGCACTTATTCCTGACAATATTGTCTGGGAGATATTACTACAATGAAACTCAATCACAATCTTTAGCTGACCACTGTGACATCACAATCAAATGACATCACCATACACCCTGCCACTGAAACTGTTTAGCCATGCTTTAAATTCATAACAAATAAATTTGTTGGTTTGTTGTTTAACACCACACTCAGCAATATTACAGCTATATGGTAGTGGTCTGTAAATAATCGAATCTGGACCAGACATTCCAGTGACCAACATCATGAGCATCAATCTACGCAATTGGGAACCGATGACATGTGTCAACTGAGTCAGTGAACATGACCACCGATCCCATTAGTCGCCTCTTTTGGCAAGCAAGGGTTACTGAAGACCAATCTTAACCCGGAATCTCACCCAAATGTCTATTGACATCAAATATATCAACACTCGCAGAACTTTCCAGGACTTGGACACCTGAACTATTGTAGACTCATGTTGATATACTTAATATCAAAAGTCAAAGTTGAGATTCACTCTCGAAAATTTCTCATTCATGATCTGGAAATCCAGGAACTTATTAATCAAAATGATTTCACAAAGACTGAGTTAGTACACAGTATTCCAGTAATATCTGACAGCATCCAGTAGGAAGATAGCCTGAAGTTATACAGGTGTCAGATGTTTACAACTTTGGTGAAAAACCCATGAGCAAAAGTATGGTGCCCACAAACCAAGAACCATGGTCGGGCAAACTGGGATTCAAACCTAGGGTCATAGGTTTCATTCATCCAGTTTTACAAAGAAAAAAAACCAAATGGTTTTGCTCACGTTAACAAAGCTTCATCGCAAACAGTTAGAGATTTTAGTGGGAGCTTAACTGAGAACTGTCAACTCATACACTGACAAACTCATCTTAAAAGTAAATCCTGGCTCTCCTGAGCTTTGGGTCGCAAGGTAAAAATTGGCATGAAAAGTAGATTTGCAATATAAATATGGATAATTATAAAAAATATTTTAAAAAGCTTTGGCAAAAAATAGCAGAGCTCCACAATAACTGATCAGTCTGAGATAATGCAAGACCAAGGAAATGCACAAACTGACAAGCGAATCAAGAAGATTGTCTAGCACGCATACTTTCAACCATGAGTCTAGGTCACCTGGAACACTGCAGAGAATGTCAGTAGATAACTACTTATGAAGATAGTTACATCTAATGTTATTGCTGTGTAGAGGTAACATCTATATCATGGATAACTGGACCAATGAAGACGAAGAGGCTTTGATGCAAGGGATAGTGAGTGAGTGAGTTTAGTTTTATGCCGCACTCAACAATATTCCAGCTATATGGCGACAGTCTGTAAATAATTGAGTCAGGACCAGACAGTCCAGTGATCATCAGCTTGAGCATCGATCTACGCAATTTGGATACGATGACGTGTCAACCAAGTCAGTTAGCCTGACCACCCAATCCCGTTGGTCGCCTCTTACGACAAGCATGGGTTACTGAAGATCAATTCTATCCTGGATCATCAGTGGTCAGGGTACAGGTCACTAGTCAGGTGAATAAGAGTATTTAACTTCTAAATCTTGTAAGCTACAGCTAAGATTCCAATACCTTTTCACTAATTCATCAGACGTTATGTCAAAAGTTGCATGGGATTTATAGAAAGACAGAAGGAACTGCCAAGTGAGATCACACATAAACTAGCTATCGCACAGGACACAACAGGAAGATTGTCAGTAAATTTGTTCTTGGAGTGTCTTCATATTACAGACATCACACTTTACACAAGGCACTGTGGCAGAAACAGGAATAAACACTGATTCTGAAAGTGAAGGAGTCTTCCCATAGTTGGGGGAAGGCATTTGTTCTGGCACACACGAATCAGCCATTAGACAATACATCGATGTTGGAAGAACTCCACAGGCTGGCAATGTTGTGGTACATTGTTCACCATTCGCAATAAAACTGTCCTTTGGCATCCAAACTGTTGCGTGTATAATGTCCAATTATTCATTTGTCCTGACACCATATTCTCACACCTTTTAGATGGAATCCAAATATAAGTGATGTTTGAATGTCTCCAATGTCACACCAAAAGATATACATAGGTCAATGTACGAGATGAAATGTCGGTGATTCCAAGATCAAGCAGGATTCTGCTAACACAAAAGAGGACCAGTCCTACTTTTAGAGTCCATCACAAAACCATATCTCTCACCTGTCATCCACTTGTAGTTGTCGTGCATTACAATCACGTCTCCGGATTATCAATATCCGTCATCTATCATGTCACGGTCAGTCTTCTTTCATATTGGTACCGCACCAGCAAATTCCACTCCAGTCGCTCGTCTCCCAAACAAACCTCACTCATCGTACCGTCACACAGCTAAAATTCAATCACAAATAAAACCATCTCTAGCTGCCATTACATCTTCAGTTTACCTTCAAGTAGGTACCACAATCCTCCAATTTTCATTCATGCAACACACTTGTTAACAGATCTAAGGCGTGCTGGTTCTACCTGTGTAAAACTACAGCATACGCTGTCTCATCATCCACTTTTCAAAGTGGCACACTTTTGGCACTTGGGTAAAATGAAGCTAGTTGCTAGCCCGAAAGACAACCGGTGATGATTGACAATCATCATGGTGGGGTGGGTATCCATCCAGTTGCAGTTACCACGTTTCTATGGTAACCTGAGTCCTGATGGTTGACATGGTAGCCATTGAGAAGTTGGTAAATCCTTTGGAATAGGTAGATGGCTAACCAGAATCATAATTCCTCGAAAAATGCAACACGGGCATTAGAAGTACTGGCACCAATCTGAAATACAGTGACCAAAATATACTTTCAAAGCCCACTTTCACTAAGCATCACAGAATATTTTACAAAATGGAGGCTACAGGGGTTTATGTTAAATTACAGAAATTACAATGATGTAAGAGCTACGGCTATTTTAGCTATATGACAGCAGTCTGTATACAATTGAGTCTGGACCAGACAATCCAGTGATTGATATCAAGAGCCTCGATCTACTCAATTGGGATTCGGTGACATGTGTCAACCGAGTCAACAAGCCTGACCAACCGATCGTGTAATTCACCTCTTATGACAAGCATACATCCTGAAGAAAACACTTTTGTAGAGTATATGGTTACTACTTCGTCTGATGAAAGAGTAAACATGTTGTATTCCCATACACTAAAAAGGCACCTGCAAACAATTCTATTCACTAGCACCTAAATCTTTGGAAATTACGTTTGCCCTGGTTTTGTTTATATTTGAAACATACCTTTCTGAGAGTGGAGTACTTGGTCTCCCCCCGTTGGATGATCTCCTCGTGGAGCCGGTCGAAGTCTGTCTGTCGGTCCTCCACCTTCAGCACCTCGATCTCCGTCTTCAGCTCCTTCAGCTGCTCCTGCAGGTTCTTACTCTTCTCCATGTACTCCAGTCTGAAACATCGATCACACATGTGTGTATGTACTGAAACACACGCCACACACATGAACTGCAGTCTGAAACATGCATCACACACGCCACACACATGAACTGCAGTCTGAAACTAGCATCACACATGCCACACACATGAACTGCAGTCTGAAACTTACATCACACACATGAACTGCAGTCTGAAACATGCATCACACATGCCACACACATGAACTGCAGTCTGAAACTTACATCACACACATGAACTGCAGTCTGAAACATGCATCACACACACCACACACATGAACTGCAGTCTGTAACACATGCCACACACATGTACTCCAGTCAAAAGGAGTGAGTGAGTGAATTTGGTTTTATGCCGCTTTTAGCAATATAACAGCAATATCATGGTGGTAGGGAACACCAGATATGGGCTTTACACATTATACCTATTTGGGGAATTGAACCCGCATCTTTGGCATGATGGGCAAACGCTTTAACCACTAGGCTATCCCACCTACCCTACTGCAGCCTGAAACACATGCCACACACGCTACACACGTCACACATGCCACACACATGTACTCTAGCCTGTAACACACACAACTACCATCCCCTCCAACACATCATGTCCCTACCTCTCCTTCTCTATCTCAAGGGACAGCTGATCCATGTCTCCTGGCAGGTGCTCCACTGGCATCTGTGTCGGGGGTGGAGGAGTGGGGGTCAGTATCGTGTGGTCCAGTTTCAGCTCATTCAGCTCAGGGGTCATGTGGTAACTATGGAAACTCTGAAAATGTGAGGATTGCTGTGAAAATGTAACCATGGCAACTGAGAAGTCCACCTGATGCTTCACTTGCTTTTCCAGCATGAATGTTAGATTATGTCAGCTTATTTAATGAAGACACTAGAACAGATTAGTTCGTATACTATTTGAATGTGTTACTCCAATCTGAGTGATGAGAACAAGACACGTTACCCCAGCACTGTAGGGGATGTTGGTCCGAGATACCTCCAGGAGCTTGTCCTTGGCAAACTTCTCCGCAATCCTGGCATGAAGCAGTTCATCCTTTAACGTCTCAGCTTCCTTGGCTCTAAGCAAAACAAACAACACAGACATCATCAACACACCTCACTGAGTACTGCTATATAACACAGCATCTTCTATGTATACCAACACCATGTGTCCCTCAACAGACCCATGACCTGTCCCCCCAACTGCTGTTCCCCCATAATAAGGCCACTTACATAGCCCTGAACTCCACGCTGCACGGACATGCTCTTAGCGCATACAGCATAACGGACATTATTACCCCGGATAAGACCAGGTACCCGTTTTCTGCTTGGTGAACAGACACAATTTGGAAGAAACCCCCTTGCCTAAGGTGGGACCATATGTGTCACGTGTGCTTCGTTGTGGGGCAGGACAGAAGTCCTAGAAACTCTCAGGAGTCAAGCCACCAAACACGGTCACCCATCCAAAGACCCTATGTGACCAGCGCTGCTTCTGAGCTCTCTGCATAAGACCACACACCAAGACATACCTCCTCTCTGAGTCCTCCAGTAGTTTGGCTGCTATCATCTCTGCCTCCCTCGCCCGATGTTCCATCAACATCCTCTCCTCCTCCGTCTGAATGTACACATGACACATGTCTTCATGCTTCCACAAAATATATTCTATACTACTCAACTGACGCTAAAGAACACCCAATATAACCATAGTGTCTTTGTCCCAGCCGGTGGGTACTGAACACACAGACTTCCAGTTGTGGGTATCCTTTAAGTACTTTTGGGATGTACATGGTTTGACACCAACAGCACTAACGTGATTAGCGATAGACCAATCGATATTCATAACAAATGAAACATAAAGTAAAGCATTTTTCTTATTGTTATGTTTGTTCAAACAAGACATAAACAACTGATACAGTTTCTTGACTCATAAAACAGCAATGTAAACAACATACTCATGTATCCTCGACCGCCTCTATGGTGCAGTGGTTAGAACGTCCGCCCGGAGAGCGGAAGGTCGCATGTTCGATCCCCGACCGCGTCATACCATAAGACGTTAAAGTATGGTACTTGTTGGTCCCTGCCTGGTGCTCAGCATTAATGGGTACAACAAGGACTGGTCAGNCTCAGTGGGCTAGCACTATAAAACCAGCTTAACTCTGGGCTAGTACAAGCACCCGCACATACACAAACACACGCATGCATGTTGTCATATGAGTGAAATATTCTCAAGCACAACGTAAAACCCAATTTCACCTCACCTAACCTCACTCATGTATCCTCGATCGTCTTGATCATACACTTTATCGGTGCCTGTTTTGTTTGCAAGCATCTCAAAGCTTAAGACTGACTGACTGACTGAGTTTGGTTTTACGCCACTTTTAGCAATATTCCAGCAACATCACGGTGGGGGACACCAGTAATGGGCTTCACACAATGCACCCATGTGGGGATTCGAACCCGGGTCTTAGGCCTGACGAGCCAACGCTTTAACCACTAGGCTACCCCACCGCCCTCAAAGCAAGATCTTTTTCTCCATACCTTTATTGCCGACACTTTGATCCGATGGACTTCATTTTCCGCTTCTTTTGATTTCTCTCTCAACAACAGAGCCTCCTCGTCCATGATGCGAACCTTCTCCGCCAACAAGTCTGCTGTTTCTTCCGACCTCATCTACACCAGCAGAAATCAACATCTCACTATGTCACAAACACTGTCAGCCACAGCAAGTATTCACAGTACTGAACATCTCTGGATTTAGGGATCGTACAGCCTTGTGCTACATGTGCACGCAAATATGAAATGGCTCATTCAAACTTTCAATATGAGCCCTCTGGGTGCACCAGAATCATGGTGTAACAAATGTTCTAATCTGGAACTTCAATCTTTATAATTCGCGATTGGTTTGCTTATCGCGATTTGTGAAAGATCAGACGGCAGAAGCTTCAGCTATCCACTCATTTCAATGTGAAAGAATCAAAATCTTTCAAAAAGCTTCTCTGAATGATTGTTTTCTCATGTGATAAGAAAAACAGACAAGGAAACGGTTCAACTCTGAATGAGGATTGCTTCTCTGTTAGTAACATGGTAGTACCCAGAATGCAGTGAGACTGACCAGAGCTTCCTGCGACATGCGGACCTCGTCCTGCAGCTGCATCAACCGCCGCTCCAGATCCTCCTTCTCCCGCATCATCTCCTCCCGCATCTGCTTCTCCTTCGCCAGCCGCGCCCGGTCCAGCTGCAGCAACAACCACACCATCATCAAAAAACATCGTCAATAATCCAGCACAGCATATGCCATATGCTATGACCCTGTACTCATACATTGCTATAGCTTCCAGATCTAATGACTCAAAATTCAACAATAATATTTGCAGTGATCTCACTAAAGACATATACTATCAGGCCATTTTCTTCATTACATCTTAACTGTAAGTTAAACTTTGATAGAACACCATTACATAGTATTATGTTTGTTTCTTTGCTTGTTTGTGGTTTAACGCTGCACCCAGTAATATTCTAGCCCAATCTGTAAATAACAGGTGAGCACCAGACAATCCAGTGATCAACAGCATGAGCATCAATCAATACAATTGGGATATGAGGACACGTGTCAACCAAGTCAGTGAGCCTGACCACCCGATCCCGCTATTTGCCTCTTGATAAACATGGGTTGCTGAAGACCAATTCTGACCCGGATCTTCACGGGTTACACAGTATCATGAAATACAGTAAACAATGTTTATAGGGAACATTCTTGTAACTGACAGATAAAACAAAGTTTTGGTTCAGACTTGCAGCTTCATTGAGTTTATGTTTTARCTGTTTACTTGATCTGGGTTTCAAGTTTCTTGTCAGAAATAGAAGAGACTGAAACTACTTGAACTTGTTTTTATTTCATATAAACCATACATTCATTTGGGAAATGACTTCAAATGAGACTATTCAAGGAGAAAAAAACCCTATTGTATTAGTACTGCAATAGTTGGTCGCAATAGACTATCGCAATAGTATGTTGCAATAGACTATAGTTGTGTCACTATGTAGTTACCCCTATCAACAGCAAAGGATCTGCCTTTAGAACACTGGAACAATGTGATGACATGCATCCCTTCTTATCAGCAACTCCCAACAGAGACTCCACACTAAGGGAGTCAGATCAGTTCATTTTCTAAAACACTGACTGATTTTCATCCCAAGTATCCCTTGATATTCAGTAAATTATGCTTACATTGAATTCAGACGGGGCTCTAACTTTAATTAGTTATAGTGAGTGAGTGAGTGAGTGATTTTAGTTTACGCCCACTCAGCAATATTTCAGCTATATGGTGGTGGTCTATAAAAAATCGAGTCTGGACCAGACAATCAAGTGATAAACAGCATGAGCATCAATCTGCGCAATGGGGATCCGATGACATGTGTAAACTACGTCAGCGAGCCTGATCACCCGATCCCGTTAGTCGCCCCTCACGACAAGCATGGGTTACTGAAGATCAATATTCTAACCCGAACCTTCACAGGTCTAGTTAGTTATAACCGTAGTTCATTAAATGCATTTCAACTAAAATATTCTGCAAGTGAACGGGACCAAAATATCGGTTACTGTATTTTGCGCTGCGCATTTATCAACAGATGTCAATTACTAAACCATCGATAGTCACACATACTTTCGTTGCATCAATAGTTTTTTGTTTCTACCATCCATTTATTGCTATCGGAGACTCAACAACTGCAATCCATCGATACTTCAATGCATCGTTACAGCCCTAGTGTTTGGCATTTAGTCCTTTCACGCACCTGTTTCCGAGCCTTCTCTTCACGTGCTTGGGCCTTCATCTGCTGGGTTTCCATGGAGTCGGGTTTCCGTCTCCGCATGAACAGTTCATGATTGCCCACACACAGCTCCAGGATCTAGACGCGGGATCATGTCAAAATAACAGTTGTAAGGCTGCTAGTATGACTAAAGTCTGATGGTTTCCTATTTAAAATCACTGACATGTAGAATTGGAAAAGCAAATGTGTAGCTCTAACATACACGGACCACTGAAGAGGTCTGGATTATCACATCCAAACAATATGACACATTGTTGAATCGTCTGGCAAAATCACATTCACGTTCATTTAATAAACAGTAAAAACATAATAACATTCAAGTTTGGCAACATTCCCACCACCACCTTCACCACTATCATCATCACCACC
>VKKT01001470.1:28315-39635 GCA_008038995.1 Haliotis laevigata | reverse complement strand
GTATCTGCTACGTTTTCTAAATTATTTCCTACCGTATCATGTATATTTTTTATCCGTACATACGCCGATACGGACCTTATCTGTAGCCCTGTTCAAATTTGACTAGCTGAAATGTCAACTATAATGAAATATCTGTGTGGCAAACACATGAATTTGATAAAGCATTTACCTGTCTGCTCTTCTTTTAATATCCTAAATGACAACGCCTAACATTCAGCCGATTCCGACCAGGTTTCAGCAGGCTGGTTTTGAGTTCCTATAAGGGTGTCTGCAATTACTGTCTGATATAAAATTAAGAATTGTTAATGGAAACCCTATTGGTTCTTCAAGCAGGATGTTGAAATGAATGTGTGTGACAATATTTGTTCATGATGGTAAGCCTATCAAGGGTATCAGCAGTGTCGTATGACATAGATGTTGACTAATGTATACCTTAACTTATCATCAATGCATTTCCATCAGACCAGTCACCTTACATAAGTAGAATTTTCATTCACCCAACATCATTATGAACACTTGAGTTTGAAGATCTTTTGATGCTATATTTTCACAGCCTATGAAAGAGAAATTGAGGAGAGGGAAAGGGCAACATTAAAGCTGGAAGAAGCTATTTCTCAACTTGATGAGGACACAAAACGTGCTCACAAACAGTTTACCCTGAACAGAGACAACTGTGAAAGGTAGAATGTATATTTTTGTTCAAAATAAGCTTTTTCACATTTATTTGTATTCAGTCTAGAGTCTGTTTGTGTAGATTATGAGAGTAGAAAGTAAAATAATATAAGACATCTGTTAAGAATGCATGTTTCAGAGGAAATCCTCTCAAATAAACTGGTTAAAACTGGGATCATGTTATTTCATTCATAGTCCAGTTGCCCAAGACAAGTAAAATTCAGGATGTAATAATGACATTCTTTCAGTAAACATTCGATGGACATTATCGATGGACTCGGTAGACTAATCGATATTCCAAAAATGAAACATCATAAACTTTAGAAAGTATTTTCATATTGTTATATTAGTTAAATCAAGACATAAACAATGGATGCAGTTTCCTGATCCGTAAAACTGCAATGTAAACAACATACACACATGTGTGTGTCTTAACAAGAATTATTCCTGATCGTCATGATTGTGGTATGAATTGGTACCTGTTTCATTTGCACTATATTAACATTGTGTCCCGTCATTGCCCAAGTGAGCCTTGTGGTGGGTTTTTACGATAACAATCAGATATTGATCAATTTCTGAGCTCCGATTATCAATCTGCATATTATGAGTGATAACCAGCACTTTTACCATTATATACGAGGTGACAACTCTGTGGCAGATAATGTTTGTGGATAAACAAAATATATAGTAAGTATTTTTCTAGCCCTGTACAGACTTAATTATTTTCAAGCCACCATCACCATGTTTTTGAGAGCTGTATTAAGCAATGAAGAAAGAAACATTGAACAGTCAGTGCAGGGATGCAAACATATTTACACTGTAAAACAATAAAGGAATTAAGATTTGTTTTGAAGGTCTTTGAAACAGTTTAAGTAACGGACCAGTGTTTTGCAGGTCAAACATTTCAGTTGATATTGCAGAATCATGGCGGCAACATAACCTGAAATGTTTACCTTCCCAAATATGTAGAGATTTTCACCGAAGTGTCTGTCAGTCATAGCCAAAACCTAATAGGTCATCCATGCAACCGCATACATTTATCAACAAATAATGATATATTTCATATCATAAGCCACTCGAGTGAGAGTCTATTTATCATCCAAAACAATATTTCCAACATATTTAGTTTGTAAATAGGAATATCTGGTATCCTCAAATTAAGAAGTACAGCTATCCAGCTTCAGAAAAGTACTGATATATTTCATATTAAAAGCCTCTCAAGTGAGATTCTGTTTATGAGCCGAAGTAATTTTCCAACATTTTCAGTTTGTAAATAGCATTAAGCAGTATCCTCAACGTAAGAAGTACAGAAAAGTGAGATTTGTGATTTTATTTCATGGTACCTGATGATAATGGCCGATAAAGCCTTGTGATGCAGTTTCATTGTAACAATATCTCCAAAGACATCTGGCCAGTGTTGGGTAAAAAGGCATACCCTCAAAACACTGAAGCTCTATAACCCTTAAATATCAGATGAAATGACTTTGGCTGGAAGGCTAGTGTTAACGTGTATCCCTGGGCCTTCATACAGGTAAATGATGCTTCATTATAGCCTGAGAATATCAACAGATCATCTTCATAATAACTGTGGTTATTTGAGACCTCTATTGTTAATGTTCAGGTGATAATAGCCCAGTAGTAATTATACAATCAAACACAGCAGTGACCCATTCAGTTTACGGTACTCTGTATCATGCACTGGATTATTTTCAGAAAACATTTGTGATCATGGGCACATGCACTGTCCCTTCTTCCCCAGTGTGTAACTTTACACTTACACTAATAATTTTCCTGCCTCTTTTTAGCATGTATTGAGAATTAGTTACATGTGGTAATTATCGTCTAATTACCACTTAACTGTTGGCAAAAAGTGTGCTTTTGCTGAACAGAGTTCATAGATCTCGTAAATCAACTTTTTTACATTTTGAAAAAGAGAGTGTAATTTTTTCGAGAGTCTGACACTCATCTTGGTTAATGTCATGAGCCAAGTGGAAGAACATCTGTGAAGCCATATTATTTTCATTGTCACTTGTGAATTATTGTGACACAGTTGTGTGTGAATGCTTTCAGAATTAGATTCTTTCAAGCTTGTAATTATCTTTACAGACACTTCTTGAGACTTAATGACTCTGTACTACATGTGAAGAAGACCTATTATGTGAATACAATATCATGGTGATAAAATGTTCTCCTTATTCTAGTCATATTTAGATTCTATTCCCATATGTACTATAAAGAGGTAATGAATTGTTCATCTTCCTGTACAAAGTTGTAATAGCTCTGGTAAAAGATAACTCAGGCATGTGTAAGGTAGATTGGCTAGATGTTTGTGCCAACTTATTGTGCTTAAATCAAGTTTCATAATCAACCTTGGTTGAGATGTATCTTTACTAGACTGGCACATACATATGTATGTACATGCAACATACATACATATTATGTGTTGGAGAGAGTATCTTAGTAAAAAGAATCAGATGGATTAGCATGAAGATAAGCGTTCTGGAAGTTTTAGCACCACTGACTTTTGTTCAGTGCATTGGAAAATCTGCTTTTTCATCAAGTGTAGTTCATCTTTAGATTAGCTTGCACAAGTCTCCATGACAATAATTATTAGTTTGCTTCATCGTTTCTAGAATATTTAAGTCATAAGGACAAGTCCCTGTAAAAAACTGGTGCCCTCAGATTGTAATGACAACTTATCTGGACTTTCCTGCTTTAGTTAGAATTTCATCCTTGGATATATATATATATTATTCAGGACATACCTGGAGCAAGGCTTATTTTTAAGACTGAAAACAAGATCCTCAATTACCTAGTGTAAAATATCCCTTTTCTAATGATTGGGTATACTCTGTATTGTCCTTGAGATTTGCTGGCATAATATTAAATCATAAATCATTAACGTATAAGATCCCTAGACTTTCATGCTAAATGAGGGAGAAAGAGATATGTTACACTGGATAATAGAGGCTGTCAGGACTATAAATGTAGTTGATTGTTAATATGTGGTAGAAGTACAAACCAGTTGTTTTAGAATATCATACAATAAATGTGCTCTCCCATTGCCAGAATATCGTACATCTGGACATTACTGTCAAATAAAACTGTACAAAGTTGGTGTCAATCTAGACTCCTTAAACTATCTGAGAAAAACTGTTTGGATGTGAAAAGTAATCCTCAGAGTCCAATTTTGTATTTTGCTGTAGTTCTGTGTGGATCGTGTAAATGCGTGTTAATAGTTTTGATAGTAATAATTAATAGTATTTTGTGTCGTAAACTAGTCAGGAGAAAAGGAAAAGAAGCTATCAGCTGTACACACATTATCTCCAAATCTACCTGTGATTCAGGTAAACAATTACCAATAATATAACTTAAAATAATTTTAATGGAAAGATTCGAAGAATTAGTATCTGCTATTATTATCTTAACAGGAATTATATATAACTACATGTATCTAAGTTTATAACTATAAACCATGAGTGTAGTACCTTGGTATATTGCCAAATATTGTGTGATACTGTATACTCTCTTTGCCTGTGGTTGTGTTCAGTCTGAGGAAGACGATGGTGGTCCTAATGGAGCATGAAGTGGCCCTCAACAGAAAGCTGAACTGCCTCATTGCCAATGGAGAAGATGAAAGGTAGAGCGATATGGTTCAGTGGGATTTCATTACATGTATGCTGAAGCAATATGGGCTAAAAATATATTTTGTGTAACTAGTTAAGTAGTAACTGGGGATGTGTTAAGGTTCTGTCTAACTTTAATGTTTTGTGGGTATTTTTAAATAAATAAGGTAGTGCTTTGACATCTCAGGGATATCATATCAAGTACATNCACTGTAAAACAATAAAGGAATTAAGATTTGTTTTGAAGGTCTTTGAAACAGTTTAAGTAACGGACCAGTGTTTTGCAGGTCAAACATTTCAGTTGATATTGCAGAATCATGGCGGCAACATAACCTGAAATGTTTACCTTCCCAAATATGTAGAGATTTTCACCGAAGTGTCTGTCAGTCATAGCCAAAACCTAATAGGTCATCCATGCAACCGCATACATTTATCAACAAATAATGATATATTTCATATCATAAGCCACTCGAGTGAGAGTCTATTTATCATCCAAAACAATATTTCCAACATATTTAGTTTGTAAATAGGAATATCTGGTATCCTCAAATTAAGAAGTACAGCTATCCAGCTTCAGAAAAGTACTGATATATTTCATATTAAAAGCCTCTCAAGTGAGATTCTGTTTATGAGCCGAAGTAATTTTCCAACATTTTCAGTTTGTAAATAGCATTAAGCAGTATCCTCAACGTAAGAAGTACAGAAAAGTGAGATTTGTGATTTTATTTCATGGTACCTGATGATAATGGCCGATAAAGCCTTGTGATGCAGTTTCATTGTAACAATATCTCCAAAGACATCTGGCCAGTGTTGGGTAAAAAGGCATACCCTCAAAACACTGAAGCTCTATAACCCTTAAATATCAGATGAAATGACTTTGGCTGGAAGGCTAGTGTTAACGTGTATCCCTGGGCCTTCATACAGGTAAATGATGCTTCATTATAGCCTGAGAATATCAACAGATCATCTTCATAATAACTGTGGTTATTTGAGACCTCTATTGTTAATGTTCAGGTGATAATAGCCCAGTAGTAATTATACAATCAAACACAGCAGTGACCCATTCAGTTTACGGTACTCTGTATCATGCACTGGATTATTTTCAGAAAACATTTGTGATCATGGGCACATGCACTGTCCCTTCTTCCCCAGTGTGTAACTTTACACTTACACTAATAATTTTCCTGCCTCTTTTTAGCATGTATTGAGAATTAGTTACATGTGGTAATTATCGTCTAATTACCACTTAACTGTTGGCAAAAAGTGTGCTTTTGCTGAACAGAGTTCATAGATCTCGTAAATCAACTTTTTTACATTTTGAAAAAGAGAGTGTAATTTTTTCGAGAGTCTGACACTCATCTTGGTTAATGTCATGAGCCAAGTGGAAGAACATCTGTGAAGCCATATTATTTTCATTGTCACTTGTGAATTATTGTGACACAGTTGTGTGTGAATGCTTTCAGAATTAGATTCTTTCAAGCTTGTAATTATCTTTACAGACACTTCTTGAGACTTAATGACTCTGTACTACATGTGAAGAAGACCTATTATGTGAATACAATATCATGGTGATAAAATGTTCTCCTTATTCTAGTCATATTTAGATTCTATTCCCATATGTACTATAAAGAGGTAATGAATTGTTCATCTTCCTGTACAAAGTTGTAATAGCTCTGGTAAAAGATAACTCAGGCATGTGTAAGGTAGATTGGCTAGATGTTTGTGCCAACTTATTGTGCTTAAATCAAGTTTCATAATCAACCTTGGTTGAGATGTATCTTTACTAGACTGGCACATACATATGTATGTACATGCAACATACATACATATTATGTGTTGGAGAGAGTATCTTAGTAAAAAGAATCAGATGGATTAGCATGAAGATAAGCGTTCTGGAAGTTTTAGCACCACTGACTTTTGTTCAGTGCATTGGAAAATCTGCTTTTTCATCAAGTGTAGTTCATCTTTAGATTAGCTTGCACAAGTCTCCATGACAATAATTATTAGTTTGCTTCATCGTTTCTAGAATATTTAAGTCATAAGGACAAGTCCCTGTAAAAAACTGGTGCCCTCAGATTGTAATGACAACTTATCTGGACTTTCCTGCTTTAGTTAGAATTTCATCCTTGGATATATATATATATTATTCAGGACATACCTGGAGCAAGGCTTATTTTTAAGACTGAAAACAAGATCCTCAATTACCTAGTGTAAAATATCCCTTTTCTAATGATTGGGTATACTCTGTATTGTCCTTGAGATTTGCTGGCATAATATTAAATCATAAATCATTAACGTATAAGATCCCTAGACTTTCATGCTAAATGAGGGAGAAAGAGATATGTTACACTGGATAATAGAGGCTGTCAGGACTATAAATGTAGTTGATTGTTAATATGTGGTAGAAGTACAAACCAGTTGTTTTAGAATATCATACAATAAATGTGCTCTCCCATTGCCAGAATATCGTACATCTGGACATTACTGTCAAATAAAACTGTACAAAGTTGGTGTCAATCTAGACTCCTTAAACTATCTGAGAAAAACTGTTTGGATGTGAAAAGTAATCCTCAGAGTCCAATTTTGTATTTTGCTGTAGTTCTGTGTGGATCGTGTAAATGCGTGTTAATAGTTTTGATAGTAATAATTAATAGTATTTTGTGTCGTAAACTAGTCAGGAGAAAAGGAAAAGAAGCTATCAGCTGTACACACATTATCTCCAAATCTACCTGTGATTCAGGTAAACAATTACCAATAATATAACTTAAAATAATTTTAATGGAAAGATTCGAAGAATTAGTATCTGCTATTATTATCTTAACAGGAATTATATATAACTACATGTATCTAAGTTTATAACTATAAACCATGAGTGTAGTACCTTGGTATATTGCCAAATATTGTGTGATACTGTATACTCTCTTTGCCTGTGGTTGTGTTCAGTCTGAGGAAGACGATGGTGGTCCTAATGGAGCATGAAGTGGCCCTCAACAGAAAGCTGAACTGCCTCATTGCCAATGGAGAAGATGAAAGGTAGAGCGATATGGTTCAGTGGGATTTCATTACATGTATGCTGAAGCAATATGGGCTAAAAATATATTTTGTGTAACTAGTTAAGTAGTAACTGGGGATGTGTTAAGGTTCTGTCTAACTTTAATGTTTTGTGGGTATTTTTAAATAAATAAGGTAGTGCTTTGACATCTCAGGGATATCATATCAAGTACATGTGATTTCTGCCTTGGGTCAAGGCCGTCTTCTGGAGGATGAACAAAAGAAGTGCTCATCTTTGTGGCTGGGCATGATTTGAAAAGGTCTCTTCACACACTGAGATGACAGATCAAATACTACTGAAAGAGTGTTCAAGAGGCATTCACTCGCTCACTCACTCACTCACTCACCCACTCACCCACTCACTCACTCACTAACCCACTCGCCAATCCACTCACTCACCAGTGTTCAAAATCATGTGGCACTGAAGCTTGCAAAAATCTAGGACCCTCAAAATCTTGAACTTAAACAAAATGGTCATGATAAGGGCCCATTTCATGTTAATTTCAAACACTTTTTGCCTTGTATAGACTCCAACATGAAGGTGTGGTGAAACACTATGAAGACATCTATGCCGACTATATGGTGAAGTACAAGACATTTCCCTTAGTGAAGGATCTGGCAGTGTACCAGGAGCAGATAGCTGCCAAGGAACACATCCTGCAAGCAACTGAAGATAAAATCAACACTCTAAAGAGACAGATTGATGAGGCACAAGGTAGGTGGACAGCATCTCAGTCAGACTTCACGTTGAAACATGACACCTATATGGATGGATGTATTGAGCTGTGTTTGAAATGAATCCAGGAGGTGATGCAGGAATGTCAACCATTATGAATTTGGTAAATTCACTACAATATTTTTTATGTCATTTCACCAATAGTATCAAGTATAGTCCAAATTGTGTGCAATGCCAGTGATTTAACTCAATTTTGATCTCACTGTGGGAATTATTATGTATACAACAAATAATTAATTGTTCAGCATGTGATAGTAAGGTTTACAGATTTTAATGAGTTTTGATGGTGAAGTAAAATGCAAGACATGATTTGTTATCATTGAAACCATACACCATGGTTATGTTTGTGTCACAATTACGGTACTAATATTAGATGTATATTATCACTGAGACATTGCCTCAGTGTGGGGTTGGCTTGTCTAGTAATGGGGTCCATGTCATGACAATATGTTACCAGTTAAAAAATATTAGTGCCAAAGCATTTTGGCTCCAGCTTCTACGTCTTGTGCAAGTTCCTGCTTTTGAGGCAGCCATTTTCTTCACTCAGATGTCATTCTTGTAATTTCATAGAAAGTCTGTGCCAAGATCTTTCAGGTTTAAACACCCAACCTTCTTTCTTGACATCTATGGATTTTTGTTGTAATATTCTCTGATGTATGAGCTTTGTCCAGATGATCTATTTTAGACTGGAAGAAAATTGTCATGACTTAGGCTTCAGACTGGTGCTGAAGTTACAGACTGCAAACACATGGTCCTTGTATCCTATTGTATCATATAGGTCAAACATATCTTGGTCACCATTGAGCATATAATAATACCAATCTTTATTGAAAATTCAATCCTCTATAGAAGATGTTAAGAAAATCAAGAAATAAGTCAATATACTGTTCTGATGTTTCTATTTTTCAGGAGGATCAGATGTCAGCTTTAAAAACCTGAACAAATTCATCATCAAGCTGTATCCTTCACAGAAATACATGGATTAAGATGGGCTAGCTATTAGTTGCACTCAGTACTGATATCATTCTAGTCATCTAGTACTACAGATAGTCTATTCCAAAACCAAGTATCCTATGAGACCTTTCTTGATGGTATTTTCTATACATTTTAGTTTCTTGAAATCCCACGATGATTTGGCATAAGTGGTGGAAACAGAATCTTGCAGGAGTGCTGGACTTATTGCTTTTTAACACTGAATAAGGTATTGTATTTATGCAACAGCTAAAATATCCCCAGTTGTCTCCCCCTACCCCTGTAACATCAAGGTACCAGTATACGGCAGGTAGTAATATCCCTATGCCTACCAGTGCTGAGATGAAGCTAGACACCGAACATGCTGTGTTGGAGAAAACTCAGTTTGAGGCAGAGCTGGGGGAGATTCAAGAGAAGCACTCCAGACAAGAGGAGGTAAAGAGACCCTGACACACCCTTGATTCCCAGGATCAGGGCTGAGAGCATGTTGTAAGAGCTGTTGTAAGAGCTGTCTTAAGAATGATCTAATTATAGTTTGACCTGGTTTACTTTCATTACACAAGACATGAACCACTGGTTTCACTACCCTAGATGTATTTGTGTACTACAATACATTAATGGCTTTGTCTTCATTCACAGCTGTATACATAGCTGACATAATGCTACTGATGAAATCCTACTTACTATACAACCTTTAAAATTGACATAAGCTTATTCTGGTTTGTTATTTATCAGGAAACAGATGTAATAGATAGACAGGGTACTGATGAACAGCCAGCGAACATCACTGATGACAGCTTTGGAGAAGATATGTCCACCATGATAGGGTATGTCTGCCTGATTATAATACTTTGTTTTCTGCAGTATTTCAGTTTTATGATGACATACTGTAAATAATCAAATCTGGGTCTGAGACATTAATGTGGTTGATAATGTGACCAATTAGCATCATCATTCAGGTATAATGACTCATGGTCAACCAAGTCACTGAGCCCTTGTGACTTTTTATTCTTTCAGCAGCACTCTACAAATTCCATTTGTCACTTCAGTGTTCACGAATGGTGTTTCAAAGTAACAGGACATTGGGTCCTGTAAGTTTCAGATGTCTGTCTGACCCACTGAAAATTCACAGGACCCACAGAATAGAATTAAACGCACATTTCAGATTTAACATTTCTTATAATTGGCGTTGATATTATTAACAAACATAAGAGTTATAAACAGCAAACAAGTGTCACATATAACAACTTCAGTCAAAGTCATTGTGAAATATACAGTCAGACATTGGGGCCGGCGGGTTGAAGACTTCTATCGGACCATTGGCAAATCTGCCGGATTTGTCAGAGGGTCAGACGCTAATCGTGAACACTGCACTTCAGAGAAATAATAATGCATCTTAGTTACTCCATGTCTAAATGTATTGAATATATATCCTAATTCGGTTGAAAAGATGAATTGTTTCCAGCTACTAGTGACAAATCTGGTACCTTGTTTGCCAGATGAAGGTATGAATCCCTATATCAATAGTATTCAAGGAATAATGAAGTTCAATAATCAGTTACTTCTTCAAAGATAGAACAGTTCTCCAATATAAATGTATGAGGAGACTGTTGGATTGAGTGTAATCATGGCTAATTTTTTCAGTCTCTTGTCCCACCTGTATTCAAATTTAAATATGTAAACCTGAGCTATTCAAGATGAGGAATAATAGTTAAGAAACTGATGTCATTGGTAACCTGAAATATGCAGATGATTAACTGCTTCTACTTGTAGAATCTACAACAACAAGGCTGAAACTGATGTGAATGTCAACAACTCTGCAGAGATTCAAGAGCTAACTGTTAGCATGAACACGCAGTCACTTCCTGCATGTGATGTTGTGATGAAGAGTATTCAGCTGCAAGCATCGACACCTCAGCTGACAACTGCTGAAGAGATCCCAGTGACAAGAATGTCTGAGATCCATATCAATGCTCCTCTACTCTCTCCCAGCATACAGACAAGGGCCCCTCCCCCTTCGCCTGCTGAACAAAATATAACACCTGTTCCTGTTGCTAATGACAGCACACAGAGCAGGGTCTCACCTCTTGTTATGAGGATGGGGACACAAAGCATTACCACACCCACCTCACACTCACCGCAGGTATATGTTTTATTTGTATGTTTAGGAAACTACTATGTGACAGTTTGTATACTCTTTGCAGTAGACAATTAACTATATGAGACCTCTTGATTATCATACCTTGGCTCTCTATTTGTGATG
>VKKT01001469.1:119428-130463 GCA_008038995.1 Haliotis laevigata | reverse complement strand
CACGTGCAACAACGTCTTGCACGTCTCAAGGACGAACCCACTGACGTCACGGAACGTGGCACATGCATGCAGGTTGGATACATGTCACTGATCTCTGAGTTTAAATTCTTATGTGTCTACACAGGTTTGATAAATTTAGATTTTAAATTTTTGTATGCACAGTTTCTTTATGTGCCTAGTATATTATGCGCTGTGGCTGGACATGCTATCCACGGAYGATGACAGACTACATGGCAGCGGACGTCGCATCGACAACGGCAGCGAGGGGATCACAATCCAAATCACCAAGAAAGCTCAAAATTAAAATTATATTTGTATGTGATTATGGATGCACAACTGAATATAGACAATGGCAGATAAGACCACATCGTCATTCTCTGCCCAACTTAACAAGTGAACAAGACGTACGCGGAGAGAGCGTGGGGTGATGACTGACCCGGACACAAAATCGATCCTGGAACTCGTCTGCAGGACTGGTTGCGCGCTTACCAGGTCAAGCTGAAAGGAGAATCGACGCTGTTCATCCTGGACGACTGCAGTGCCAACAAGGACATTGTTAAAAAACGAGATGCACTGTCGTACCTGGCCTTCTCGGGCTGACACACGCAACACAGCGTTTTGGTTCTGACGCAGAAATTCAACTCGGTGCTCGGTTCTACTCGGAACAGACGCGATGGGTCGGCCTGTTTCACTGCAAGGACAGGGATTCGTTCGGGGATTGCTTGCGAGAAAACGATGTGATCCTGACCAAACAAGAACGAAAACGAGTGAAGAAACAGCTCGCCTAAATGAAAAACACACCAAACTCCTGTTAAAAACCGACCAACCTGTGGCGTATAAAGTCTACTAGCAAAATTCTAGCCAAAACTATAGCAAACTTCTAGCATAACTTAAGCAAATGTTTTGGGGATTAAGCCTCATCGTCGGCGGCGCTATGCTGCTATATAACAATAACAAGCAACAACCACCCCAACAACAGACGACACAATTAGAAATAAATCCTCTTGGTTTGTTATAAAAAATATATATATATTTTATCTATACACACAGGATGTAATCCCAAGGAAAAACATTCATCAACGATGCATTTCACGGCATCGTGGTCGCTGGACTAGCGGTAGGTTACGCTCACTTAACGTAAATGGTTCTCAAATAGCCTACGATCAAACTCGATTTCAACGTGCAGGACAGGGGCGTGCTCATCATGGACTTAGGGATGGCGATTGCCACCAAGGACATTCTCATGAAACAAGGAATTATACCGGAAAATAGTTTGAAGTAATATTATAATATTTTAAAAAAGAAATGGCTACGATCGCTATGATGGTCTGTGGTGCATTAGTCAACGCCCTCGCATTTTCCGGGAGCAATTATCTCTTCTCCAAATTACGAACGTCGAACGCGACCGAAGTTGAAGCGGAACGTAAACGTCATGATTTGGCCTTGAAGAAACTGTAAGCCGCCCAAGTCGAGTTCGCCCAAACATGCGTGCAGAGAATACAGTTCATCAACGACCAACTCTCGCGCGAAAACAACGCCGTTCAAACGTTCAAGAACGTCGACGGTGCCATGCGAGAATACTACCTGCTCACTGGCAAAAGACTCGAACCTCTCGGCGACGAACCCCCTACCCTCTCACAGTTTTACACGCTTTCCCTGAAACAGAAAGACCGGGAACTGATTTTCATGGCACTGGGTCTAGCGGTGGCCGTGTTGATGGCTAAACAATAAGACTAAAAATATATTTATGTGTATATACATAAAGATGGGAAAATGCGCATTGTGTATAACTGCAAGTACCTGCTGCTAGGAAAAAACAGAACCTGTGGCAAAAAATGCACCACAGAATATTGCGGCATACACATGATGTCCATACGAAAGGGTTTCGTGAATTACACGTGTGAACTGTGCGGCGTGGGCGTGAAATGTCATTATCGTCGTTGCAAAGCCCAAGGAGTGGACGTGGTATGAGGCCATCTCATCTACTTGACGAAAAGAGACTACCTCAATGAACACAACCGACTGCTCAGAATAAAAAGCTAACGTGCATGCTGAAAGTTTAACATTTAACAGCGAGACAATGCCAACAAACTACTAGAGATTTTGACTCGCAGCTGAACATAGTGGTGAAAATCCTATTAGAGATTTGACTTCACCACTGACTATAGCAAACAAGCTATTAGTGATTTGCTTTTGCATCTGAATATAATTATTTTTAATTTAGAAAAAGGTTTTCATACATTGATATAGCAACGATGATTACAGTTCGAGAACTGAAATGGATTGCCAAAAAACGTGGAGTGAAAGGTTACTCCCGTTTGAGGAAATCTCAGCTGTTTGAGGAATTGCTCGACATCGTCGACGAACCCACGGTGAAACAACTCAAGCTCCGACCGAAAGAACAGGGGCTCAGAGGATATTTGCGCATTAGGAAAGCCGAGCTCCTCGCACTGCTGGAGGAACACAAACCATCGAACTATTGTTCGTGCGGACGAAGCACGCCATAGGTAAGTATCTGAGAGGCTAGCGGATGGACTTCGACAAAAACATGGACGTCAACGACATCAAACCTATGATCATCGACAAAGTCAACGAGGAACWGAACGATCTGGGAAGCCTCAAATTTCAACTCACAGTGAGAATGTCGCTGGAAAAACAGCAGACGGACGGAACCATCGATCACATCCAGCCTTACTTCAGAGGCAAGCAAGAAGTCGCGATTCAACCCGAATCCATCGACGCGTCCATCAACACCTTGTTTGCAAAAATACGAGAATCCCTGGAACGCTTTACGCACATAGGCTCGGGCTGGGTCTTGGACACGATCGACATGGTCTACCTGGACATAGCGAACTACGTGCCGTTCAAAGGAGGGTCGTACCTGGACCTGCCACCATACTACAAGAAAAAACAAGCCATGGTCAACGTCAAAAACAAAGGCGACGACTGTTTACCGGTGGCGATCATAGCCGACTTGCATCCAGCTACCCATCATACAGACAGACTTTCCAGCTATCCCTCCATCGAGTAATCCGGCCTCAACTCTACAGGGATAGACATGCCTACTCCGATCTCACAAATCGCTTGAGTGGAAAAAACAAAACCATCTGGCTATTAACGTCTTCAGACACGAAGGGAACACAACTATTGTGCACAGGATAAGCCCCGTCCTAGATAAAACCGTGCGAASGACAAATTTATTTCTGATCGAAAAAAAGGACAAGTATCACTAAGCAACGATTAAAAGTTTCAGCAGACTGTTGGACGATAAATCGAAACACTCAAGGAAAAAACACTTTTGCGAGCGGTGTCTGCATGGCTACACACGAGCTGACCTGCTGGAATCGCACCGGGAGGATTGCCGAGGCGTGGGACAGACGGCCGTCCGAATCGACATGCCCGACGAAAATGACAACGTCTTGAAATTCATCAACCACAACCAATAAATGCCCGTGCCTTACGTCATCTATGCTGACTTCGAAGCCCTCATCAAAAACGTCGAAACCGTCGTCCCCGGACAAAAGTTTCATGCACAAAACGCAAGAGCACGAAGCCTGCGGGTTTGGTTACGTGGTCGTTCAATGCGATGGACAAACGAACACTCACGTGGTCTACCGAGGTCCCGATGCTGCCGCAACATTTCTCACGATCTTACAACACGAAGAGAAAAAAATAGGGAAAGAGTTGTCAGATCCTGCTGTCATACGCATGACGTCAAAGGATAAACTCACTCACAACAAGGCTAAGAATTGCCACGTCTGCGACGAACCCCTGTGCGGGGATTGCGTCAAAATCAAAATCCCTGTCGTGTTTCACAACCTTCGCGGGTACGATTCTCACCTGATCATGCAGGCCATCGCGAAGGTCGACGGCAACATAACGTGTATCCCCAACAACATGGAAAATACGGTCTGAGATTTATCGATAGCGTTCAGCTCCTGCTGTCCTCTCTAGACAGTCTGGTGAAGGCCGACGACCCCGACTACTTCAACCTCACCAATCGATACACCGACGCCGCGACTCGACCCCTGCTGCTGAGGAAGGGCATCTACCCCTACGAGTACATAGACGATTGGTCCAAGTTCGACGAAACGCGATTACCTCCCATCAACCAATTTTACAGCAACTTGACTGACTCGGCCATCACCCAGGCAAGATTTTGGGCGATTACCACGACCTGTTCTTGAAAACGGACGTGCTGCTGCTAGCCGACGTGTTCGAGATATTCAGAAAAACGTGCTCGAAACAGTACGGCCTGGACCCAACGTGGTATTTGTCATCACCCGGTCTCTCTTGGCACGCTTTGTTGAAAAAGACTAGAGTTAAATTGGAATTGTTAATGGATTACGACATGCACTTGTGTGTGGAAAGAGGCTAGCAAGGCGGGATTTCCATGGCCTCCAAATGATACGCCAAAGCCAACAACAAGTACTTTCCAGGTCACGACCCTGGCAAACCGACCAAACACATACTCTATCTCAACGCCAACAACCTGTACGGGGGATTCTAAATGGGTSTCTTCACCCGAGATAATCGATGTGAATAGCATTGCGCCAGATTCGAACAAAGGCTACGTGCTCGAAGTGGACTTGGACTATCCCGCAGAACTACACGAATTGCACAACAGCTATCCGCTAGCTCCCGAACGATTCACGGTGAACCCGGACTGGATGTCTGAATATCAACAAAACTTACTGGGAGACAAAAAAGCCGGCTAATGTTGAAAAACTCATGCCGAACTTGATGAACAAGTCAAAATACGTCGTTCACTATTGCAATCTGCAGCTGTACTTGTTGCTGGGAATGAAGCACACAACAATACACAGGGCGCTCGAGTTTGATCAAAGTCCGTGGATGGAGCCTTACATCCGAATGAACATTGACTTGCGAAAGCTGGCCACCAACGATTTCAAGAAAAGCTTGTACAAACTCATGAACAACTCGGTGTTCGGCAAGACGATGGAGAATTTGAGAAAACCCGTTAACATGAAATGAGTCAGATCCAGCAAGGAAGAAAAACTCAGGAAACTCATAGCCAGCCTCGCGTTCAACCGAAGCAAGATATTCGACGACAACTTGGCGGCGCTGCACATGAACAAAAGCCACATCAAATTCAATCGGCCGGTTTACGTGGGGATGAGCATCCTCGACTTATCCAAACACTTGATGTACGATTTCTACTACAGCGAGCTGAAAAAGCAGTACGGCGATAGGTGTTAAGTGCTGTACATTGACACGGATTCCCTGCTCATGGAAATTCATACCGAGGACGTGTACGAGGACATTAAGAAACGCATGCACCTGTATGACACCAGCGACTACCCTAAAGATCTGCCTATGCACAGCCAAGTCAACAAAAAAGTGCTTGTCAAGATGAAGGATGAATGCGCGGGCACGCCGATCGCCGAGTACGTCGGCTTCAGACCCAAGTTGTATTCCATCAAGAAAGCCGACGACAACGAAATCAGAAAGGCGAAAGGTGTGAAAAAACACATGGTGAAAAAACACATCAAGCACGCCAGATTCAAAGAAGCCCTGTTCAAGAATAAAACGTTCAAACACCAAATGAACATGCTGAGAAGCGACGGACACAGGATATACGGACTGAGAATCAACTAGACCTCGCTGTCTCCCATGGTAACAAAACGATGGATTGCCATTGATTGAGTCACCACATATGCGTACGGAAACAAACGCGCATTGAATAATTGAACGCTCCCATGCATACATACATCATGGAGAAAACTTATTACAGCCTGTGCGGGTTCTGGAAAGGCGCGGACGCCATCCCAAAACTCGCCAAAGCCGCTCGAGTCTCGAAAGACGTCGCCGAAGGTTTGCTTAAAAAACAAGCCATCTGGAAAATCTACCTGCCAGTGCCTCGGTACATCCCTAGAAGAAAATTTGACATTTCAACGCCGATTCGCGTTCACCAAGCCGACTTCCTGTTTCTCCCTCACAGGGTGAGACGCAAAACCTACAAGTACGCACTGACCATTGTCGACGTCGCCAGTCGCTACAAGTAAACCAAATCATTGACAACGAAAGATTCGAACGAAGTCGCCAAAGTTTTGGAACGCATATACAACCGCAGTTACTTGACATGGTCTACCGTATTGCAAGTCGATCCCGGGTGCGAGTTCATGGGAGCCATGTCGCAGCTGCTGGACAAGCACAAAGTCCAAGTGAGACGAGGTATAGCGGGAGCTCACCGTAGCCAAGCCATAGTCGAGAGATTCAAACGCAGCTAAGCTGAACGCCTGTTCCCGCACCAGTAATCGGGGGATTAAATGGATCCCAAAAATAGAAACACGAAATGGGTCATGGTGGATGCCATCAACAACGAAGTCACCAGACTCGTGGGCAAGAGACCCGTCGAAGCCATCAAAATGAAATCTGTCGATTCATCGTTGTCAGCGGCACGTCGCAATTAAACAGAGAAAACATTACCAGACCGGGTAAGCGTTCGGTACTTGTACCAGCCGGGAGAATACGAGGGAGACAGCAGAAAATGCGACACCGATCCGATGTGGTCCATGAAAACGTACAACATAGAGCTGTTCGACATCAAAGATGGCGAACCGAACTTGCACTACTTGAAAGACGGGCCACCGAAAGCATTCGTCAGAGAGGAGTTGATGATCGTACCTCACGACRCAGTCMCTTTTCGATCGCCCACTGTATAATAATTGTCATCATTGTGTGTGTGTGTGAATCAAAGGCCTTGATTTTTCCACCATGCTCACTTAAAAGTGAATATTTCAGAAACTGTTCGACCGATTTTCGTCATATTTTGCATGCAACTCAGTAGTAGTATCGACAATGATGGTACGGGATAAGGGCCTCCCCAAGGGTTGCAGTCTGTGAAACTCGTACATAAGCGCCAATCCCATCAACCCTGTCACTGTTATTTCGATGACTAGCACCACTGGTGTGGCAACGATGGTGGGTAATAACCCGACACCTGCTACGCCTAATGCCATGCTGACTGAAATCAAAGCACTGTCAACACCTTCCACGGAATTGACGTCCCTGTGATATTTTTTCTGTAATGCTGAACGTGTATCACGTTCACGTTCTAGTTGTTGTTTGATCTCGCATGTCTGTCGCAAACGAAACCGTCTACGGTTTCCAGTGTTTTCACCACTTCATCCACGTCCGGGTACAGTCCCATTCTGCATATATATACTCTTTTTATAAAATAGTATTTAATTGGTCCTCAGACAATGCTTGATGAATATACATTAAGCTGATGAGGTACAAGTTTTCATATATATAAATAGTCTGGAGTTCAATAAAGTCCTTTTGAAATATCATAATATCTCGATTTGCGGTGGGGGTTCTTCCTGGTTGTATATAAGTACAACAACGTTTTTGTTGATGGCGATCATGCCAGCGTATTTTTAACCCATGCAGAAGGTTTATATCTACTCGGAGGCATCTCCAAGAAATAGTTCTATAATAAGAGTAGAACCTTGAAACATACTGATCCACGAGTCTGACACATCAGTATATTTTAGTAAAANTAACGCTGCTTTTTTCTCATTGGGGACTAACATGTTAGCCATTTGATCTGGTAATGGCACTACGCTCATCCACGTTCTTCCTCCAGGATCAAACCTCCCCAGCGAGATGCCACTATCATTATTATCCATGATAAGATAGGGGTAGGTCAGGACCAGGTTAATAATCCAGTTCAACTGAGTTTCGATGATGACTTCTCGTCGTTTGTACACATTATCTTGTAAGCACATGGCATACAAGGTGCTTGATCCAGGGTTGATCCCTTTCATGATTTCAACGGCGGTTCGCCGAGGTAGACTTGGATGTGCAGCATGGATTTCGCCGGCAGATTTTCCAGGATGTCTACCATGCTGTCGAATTCCGACACCATCTTCAATCCCATGTTTTACATCCCCCGTTTGCCTCAACGTGCTGACGATCACGCTGCGTCTTTGCTAGGGATGTAAGCCATGAGCAGCGTTCCGTTGTTCACGACTTTCGTCAGGTAGTGTTCTTTGTTGTCTGTGTATACGTGGGGAGAGTCAAGCGTGATGTTGAGATTCCAGTCACTTTGGGATGGCATTAATACCCATTTGTTGTCATCATTGAAGATGAGAGTGTACTGCATGTTTCTGGAGACGGACGTGGTCTCGGATCAGCCTACCACGGAAGGCTGGGGTTATCATCCATTCGTCCTTATCGTTGCATATCAGGTCGTACCGAGTGTTGTTGACCGCTCCTTCGGTATTGACGAAATTGCCTAGATCGTTGTTGTTACCATCAGTGGCAGTAGAGGGTGGCAGTTCGACGCGTTTGTACATTCTGTTTATCAGTTGCAAGGCAACTGTTTGCCGTCGACTCCGGGTTTGTCGAATCCGCGCGTGTCCCTAAGGTCGGAGATCGCTATGTTGGCGCATTTTAGAAAGCGTGTTCCTGGACCATGAGACTCCATCATTGCCGTATGTGCAGCGTTGCGCTGAGAAATCCTATACTTATGGGATCGGGTTTAACGTCTAAAACCAAAATATTCAATTCCTTGATGTTGCTTCGGATTAATTTCTTGTACTGCCGCGATGAAAACGATTGGTCTCTGCCGTCGTTGTACTTTTCCATTTTCAATGGCACGGCTCTCAGCAGTGTGGAAGGTCGTTCGCCTTGAACGTTGTCCGTCATGCTCAGCTGATCTAGATGAATGCACAGTTCATGGTACGGAATGAGATCGGGTAATTTCGTGCCAGTCACGGTGGTTTTCGGTTGTATGTCGTTCAACGTAAACCAAAGCATTTAAGCCAATGGCCGACTGAGTGTCAAGTCGTTTTCTCCTTTGTTGGCAAACACAACCTTGCCGTTCGAGTCGTTCATTTTGAGTTCATCTCCCACGGGTTTGAAGATTTCTTCGTTGAGCGAGGACACGCTGTAGTGTCCGTCCTTTATTTGGTTACGGGCGTTATTGATGAACAGCCTGTTGTTTCTGCCGTTGATATTGATTCATCACGGGTAGTAGGTGATGTTGCAGGGTGCAACTTCGAGCTGACCGGACGTGTTATCAATCGCTCGCAGTAGTTGAATGGACTCGCCGCTCGTGATTCCCGGAAGCGTCACGTACATATTGAAAAGTAGATATGTATACAAATATATAGAAATTCAACATGTACAAACCGGAAGTGTTTTATTCTAAAAGTGATAATATAAGTGCTACCGATCTCACACAACCGAGTATTGCGGTGGATGCAAAGGATGGTTTACATTTCATGGTTCAGTTCATCGACGTGTTTAAAGATTATGGGTTTTCGGTCATGAATGTGAAAATGGTACATGCTTGGTTTAACAACCCGATGCACTTCTGGCAGAATCAATTAAATTTTGACGTGTGGTGTGCGACGACCGGGTGCGGTGTGACGTTGAACAACTCTTGTCGGTCTGTATTCTCGTTTCATGTTTACTACCAGATCAGACGTATCCTGAAAGAAATCAGTGCCCCGATTCCGCAGGACAAGGCTTGGAATGCCGTAAACAACCCATACGATCGACATGCGTATGAACGCGTTTGCGGTGAATACTAACTTGATCCGAAGACGGTCGATCAGTCGGAACCATAGTTTGGGCATTCCCATCATTCACAACATGTCTCTCATGGAAGCCAGCAAACAGCTGGTAAAAGGCTGGGGTTACAAGTTGTATCATTACGTCATGACGAACGAGTGGAATAGTGTAGACAATAGGGGTACGAGAAAAAGTCTGACAAAAAGCTATTGTAAAGCTTTATTTATTAAATAAAACTTTATCAGGCCCATATCTCTATCCACTAGTGTGCATACCACTTTTTTTTTGCCCCCAAAACTTCCTGGTCACTATGACCACAAACAAACACTTTCCTGGTCACGTGACACTATTGTGAGCACTCAACAGGGAGGTAAGTGTTAAATATTTTGAATCGCTACTTCTTGGGTGGGGGTAACATTGTGTCGTGAGGTATGATCAATAATTTCTCTCTAACGAAACCTCTCGGTGACCCATCTTTCAAATAGTACAAGTTCGGTTCATCGTCTTTGATGTCCACTTTATCTATGTTGTAAGTTTTGATTGAACATGTCGGATGGTTGGCTCCTTTGCGAGTGTCTCCTTCGTGTTCTCCCGG
Source organism: Haliotis laevigata (assembly GCA_008038995.1). NCBI lineage: Eukaryota > Metazoa > Mollusca > Gastropoda > Lepetellida > Haliotidae > Haliotis > Haliotis laevigata. Next base: position 120,322 of record VKKT01001469.1, on the reverse strand, counting down.
CTGGTAGAGGTACCTCACGAGAACCTGGTCGGTGATATTTGTTTCTCTTTTCCTTTACGCGATGGTGCAGCTGATTCAGCATTCAATGATTTCAATTTAATAGCGTCGACCGGTTTGTTATTGGTGAGACGAGTGATTTCGTGATTGATAGCTGACACCACTTGCGGTAGCCTCGTGGCCCATTCGGTGTTGGGTTTATTTAGACTTATTTCCTGCACGTGCTGATGTCCGAATAAGCGCTCGGCCAAAGTCCTTTTGAATCTCTCGACGATGGCTTGGCTGCGATGAGCTTCGGCCGCACCACACCTGTCTTGGACGTCGTGCTTGGGTAGTAGTTGTGACACGGCACCCAAGAACTCACGTCTGGGATCAACTTGCAGCTCGGTGGGCCATGTCAGCGGACTGCGCTTGTATATGCGCTCGAATGCATGATCTACTTGGGTCGAATCTTTCGTGGTTAAGGGTTCCGCTTCTTTGTAGCGGCTGGCCACGTCAATGACAGTTAGGGTGTACTTGTACATTTTACGTCTCACCCTGTCTTGAGGTAGAAACAGGAGGTCGGCTTGGTGAACGCGATTGGGCGTCGAAACGTCAAATTTACTTCTAGGTACGTAGCAGTGGCGGTGGGTAGATTTAGCACAGGGCTTGTTTTTCCAACCACGCTTCGGCTTCGTTTTGTGATACTCTTGCTATCTCGGCAAGCTTGTGTATGGCGCTCGCACCTTTCCAGTGTCCACGGGGGCTGTAATAAATGTTTTGAAATATTTTTTGATGTCGTGACATTATAGATATATATACTAGGCACATAAAGAAACTGTGCATACAAAAATGAGATAATGACTTAAACTCAGAGATTAGTGACATGTATCCAACATGCATGCACGTGCCACGTTC
>VKKT01001469.1:10653-23487 GCA_008038995.1 Haliotis laevigata | reverse complement strand
CTTTTTTCATAGTTTCACTTTTATACAAAATTGGAAGATTTGCTTTTATAATGGGCATAATTATACAGTTATTAGGATTGTAGGTACAAACAAATGGAAGAATGTCCACCTCTGTATTTGTTTCTTTTGTTTTCATAAGTGTCTCTCTTGGAACTTTTTCTGCTTTATGAACGGCATTTCAACTACTCCACGTGGATATCCTTGTAGCTGAAGATACGTCTTCAATACTTCTAATCTTGCACTTCTTGTGTCCACATCCGAAACATAAGTACACACTCTTCTTGCCATTGCATATGGTATATTTACTTTAGTGTGCCGTGGGTGACACGAAGTGAATTGCAGGTATTGATGGGTGTCCGTCGGCTTGTAGTAAATATCCGTTTTCAGTTGGTCTCCTTGCTTTATAATTTTTACGTCCAAAAATGAGATCTCATTATGGTCGAACTCCATTGTGAATGATATCAAAGGATGGATCGAATCAAGAATATTCCAAAAATAATTTAATTCTTCCACAGTTGAAATCCAAATAAGAAAACAGTCGTCCAGATATCTTCTCCGTGTTTCACGAACATGTTTTGCTGTATATTCATCCATCGATTTTGCTACTTTGGAATATAGTAATTCTTCTATATATCCCATCACCAGAGTAGCGTATGTAGGTGCTACTTGTCACTAACTGCCTAACGTCATACGCATGATGACGACATAGTTATTACCGTTATGTGTCGCCTATGACGACACTCAGCTTTCATTGTACACCTGAAGAGCCGTTGAACGCAGATATAAAGGAGATTTGACAAGACGAAATATCTGGACTCATATTTAATATATATATATATATATATATATATATTTCATGCCAGGTATATATATATATACATATATATATATAAAGAAAGTGATGAGAATACCGAGCGTACAGTAGTACATATTTAAGAAGAAGTTTCTGAAATAATCACACGACACGGATGTCTCCAGAACATAAGATCAAGAACTATCTAAAGTTACCTCCCTTACGAATTATACCTTCCATACCAAAGTGAAAAAAAAGTTAAAACTGCTGCTTTGGTATGTCTGTGTCATAAAATAAAATTAGTCACTTGCACATGGAATTCCTTTACAAATAGGAATTTCAGAATCTGACTTACAACAGTCTCGCTGCACCGAGATATAAGGTGAAGGTGGTGACCGCATCCAGTCCGCGGATCAACTACTCTTGATATCAACACATGTCATGTTATGTATTCTCAAATCGTTAGTAACAAACGCATTACCTCAACACGTAAAGGAAAGTCCCACCCAACAACATCCACAGTAATCATAATGTTTAACAAAACTCCAAAACACATCAATCATCCAGATACCATCACTGTTAGGGCTTCCAATAAACTAGAAGTAAAATCTTATATCAAAATGTTCTAAATATCTAAAATGTCACCATACAGCCACCTACTGTAAATCACCTGTAAGTAAATGCAAACAAATGCGCACAACCAAACTGCACCATTGTGCTCCCTGGTGCATACTCTGCAATGTAACACCCCATGCCTCTCTTGCAAACAACTGTCCACACAGACACACCAACAGAGCCAGCAAATAGGCACATGAACACTGAAACAGCTAATATCCAAACGTAAAAACAGGCACCGCACACAAGCAAAACACCATACATCCAACTCCAACCAAATAACATTGTACACGCAAAACCCCCAAAACAAACATCACATGTCCACACGACAAAATCGGTATGTGACATTCCCTCCGATAATTCACCCACATGCACTGAACCCAAACCACCATCATCCAGGAGATCTCTGGCCATAGAATTCTCCACCACCTCCAATACGCTTACCTAAACACAAACACACAAAACAAACAACCCACACTTAGCCAAAGTAAGAACACAACTACACTGCAAAACACCCCATAAAGTATCTCACAAATCCTTGCGGGTTACAAAACCCACTACGGCCCTTAACCAACAACCACCAGCCCCAAGCAAATACAAAAACATGTTGCCTCAAACACCACAAAGCACGAAACATCTGACACACCACTTGTATCTTACAAAACAAAACAAACCTCAGCACGAAAAACACCTAAACTAACAAACACCAAAACCCTACATAATTTCACTTTTCTCCTTGCATACATCCACAAGCAAACATCACCCAGCTCCAGTATAAAAACATTTCACAAATAGTGACTTTAAATGGTTTATCTTCGTCTCAAAGCAGAATTTTATTTCAACCTTTCTTTTGGTCATCTAAATCACTGTTGTTAGTTAATTTCGGCATCGACAAAATAGGACAGTTTAACTCTCCTGAAAAAGATGCATTTCACCTAAATATGAATGCATTGGAGAATTGTTTTTCGTGATTTGCATAAAGCAGCGTTGTTAAGCTTTCTTCTGAACTAATACCTTCTCACATATATTTGATAGTTTTGAAGTAATACATAATGGTAGGATGGTAATGTTTCTTTTGGCGTTTAGTGTATGATCGAAACATCTCGATAATACCCTTCCAACATATTCAGCATGAAAGCGGTCTTTCCACAACTCGTCTGACCACACAAGATGGCACAATGCGGCTCCAAGGGGAGCTCAATAGATGGCTTGCATGAATCTTCCGTCTTGTACTTTGAGTTGCTCATGCATAATCACGTACAAATATGGGTTTAATTTATCAGTGGCTTCAGCCTTCTTGGTGATTTGGATCGTGATCCCATCGCTCCCGTTTTCGATGCGACACCCACTACCATGAAGCTGATCTTCATCCGTGGATCGCATTCCAGACACAGCATGTTTTTGGTCGTCAGATAATCCCCAAGGACCATGTCGGCGAGTAAGAGATCCTTGATGACTGCGTTGATTTCCGGTGGGCGCTTGATCATCGATCGATCGGTCACGTTCAGATTGATATTTAACAGCGAATCGCTTTGATCACTGACGATCTTCCGATGACGTAACACGCGATCGTACAAGATGGCTAACATTCCCAAATACTGGTTGCGAATTTGTCTGGCCAATTGTGGATTCGTGACCATGTCGAATTCTAACGAAATATTGTCGATGGTACAGCTGCCCACCTCGCAGTCCGATATATAAATGATTTTGCTATATTCATTAAACGTGAGTTCGTATTTCAGCCTATCACCTAGCGAGACTTGGTAAAACGGCGTGTGTCCTTCGAGTCGTTGGAATGCAAACTTGGTTCCTGAATACATTGGCTATAGCCTTATGTCCCCTTGGCATAGCGGTGAGCTCGGCTTGCATGAAAGCATACCCCAACTGCACAAGCTGTTGCTGGTCAAATGCCTTGATATTTCATGTTTTTCCGTTTGCTCGTGGTTCTCAAGAGGTCCATGTAACTGAAAAACACATTGCTGTCGTCGATGCTCAGGACCTCGTTCCCGCTGATTTTAATCATCGTTTTCTTCATGATCACTTGGCTGATGTTCGTCACGAGTTCTATGTTATCATCCCCGGAATCCAAACTGATCTGAAAAGCCAGGCGAGTTGTCCCGGGAATGATGACGTCATTTTCACAGTTTTTAGGTCCTTAATATAACAGAAGAATTGCTGACGAATTTCTAGAGGAATTCGAAATGGACGATTTGCTCAATGATGATGATGATGAAACTTAATCCATCATGGGTAACGGCCTCAGCAATGATCTTTTAAAAACTATCGTGAATGATTATTACAATAACAAATGAAGAGATGAAAATACTATGTATCGCGACATTTCTTAGTTTAAAATCGATATTGGATGGACACTGCGATTGACAGCCGCTCCAGGTATCGATCTCATGAATATCCGTACGAGAAAACCCCTCGCCTTGTCTATGCTGGCCAGTGGCCATGGCATCAACTTTGTCCGCTATGAAATAAAACTAGAAGATTATAGTAGTACCCAATCAAACCTTTCAGCGAAGGCCACGAAAGATTTACAAACCGTGCCACGACCAATGCGCTCGATCAAGACAATTTGAGAGATGTACCGCAATGCGCTCTAGAAGCGTCGAACGACTCGACGACATATTGGACACGCTCAATGATACTCCCTTAGAAACATCCCAGTTTCAATTTACCTAGACAAGGCCATGCAAAAAACATACGCAGAACAAAAAGACCATACCTAGCGAAACTGGACGCACTCTACGAGCATATAGCTCATGCAGAAACAAACTCAATGAAGCAGGGGACAAGTTCAGCCAAAGATTACGCAACCTGGAAGCCGAAAGATCGGCCTGATTAGAAGCGGCTTCCAGCATCTGAGAGGCCCTTCGATCCCAACTCAGTCGCATTCGCAAACCCATTCATTGAGTCCTCACCAAAGACACCACTTTAGCCGAAAGGCTTAAAACATTGTTTAGAGAACAGGGGATCATCATTACTAGAATTTTGACCGCAGCAGTCGGGTTCATTATATCGACTTTTGTCATCTCTCTGACCAGTGGTGGTGCCATTCCGAGCCCAACAGCTAGCCTAACACTGCAAACAAAATTTCAAAGCCTTAGGTCAAATCCTAATGAGACTGGCGGGGATAGCTGCGGAAGCTCTCCCAGGTATCCTCGGTAGCATCGTTTACTGGTTGTCAGGATTCTAATCGAAAACAGTCACTTGGCTGTCAAAACTTGTGGGCGCTCATCGTCACCGTGGCCGTCTGTTGTACGTCGCCGCTAAACCATTCATCAAAATTTGTCTAATAATCCAATTTCTTTTAAAAATTCAATAATTTAATGATAGTTCACATTAAAAAGATCCTTCACTGTTTTGACATTGAAATATTTATCCCTTGTGATGGAAAAATCTATACAGTCAYGCATGATTCTCTCATCACAAGGCATGCAAAACGGGTCTTCACCTTTTAACAGGTATTCATGAGTATATCTAGTTTGGCCAATACAACATTGTCGCATTATGACGTCTTCAAATCTGGAATGACAACCCAAGTAGGTGTAAGCAATATAAGGTTTTATTGCATGTAGTATATTAATTCCTACTTGAGTGTCCCACTTCTTCTGCATCAAATCACGGATAAAAAAGCTGATGATTGCTTTGTCATCAGAGTATGGAATAAGAAGTGAGGTCATAGATTTGGTGAGTGCTGCCTTGGCAGCAAGATCAGCTATTATGTTCTTAAAAATGCCAACGTGGCTGTGTAACCAACAAAAGACGATGTTGTATTGGCCAGAAGCAAGATCATTGTATAATTCAATGATATCAATTAAGAGTGGATGTTTGCAAGAAAGATTTTTAATAGCCTGAAGGCACGAAAGAGAATCTGAATAGATTATATATTGTTTATATTTAGGGTGTTTATTAATATATTTTAAGGCCGTTAATAGAGCGTTTGCTTCGGCTGTGAAATTTGAGCTTTGATCTGGTAGTCGAGAAGATATTGTTCTGGATGCCAGTGGCACAAGCAACTGTGACACCCTCCTTGGATCCATCTGTAAATACGGATTTGTATGTATTCTGTTTATTTTTTAATTGATTAAAGTCTTGTTTATATTGTAATTCACTAGTTTCTGATTTTTTAAGTGTGGTTAATGTTATGTCAACTTGTGGCCTAACCAACTGCCAAGGAGGAGAAGAAAGAAGACCGGGAGGAGATATATTTTCCAGCGCAATGCCGGCAGCAGATTAAATGGTTTAATTATGAGTCCAAGAGGCGGAACTAGAGAAGATTTCTTGTTGTACAAATCCTCATGGAGTGGATTCAAGAAACAGTTATATGCAGGGTTAGACTCGTTAGAGTATAGTTTTGTAATGTATTGTAAAGATTGTTTTATACGGTGTTGTGTAAGAGATATAGGTGTAGGACCGTCTTCGGATCAATATCAATTTTTTTACAAATCCGTTCGTACACACGCTGATCCTACGGATAATCTGACGCATTCCACCCCCCGTCCTGCGGAATCGTTAAGCTTATTTCTTTCAGGATGCACCTGATCTGGTATTAAACATGAAATGAGTCAGTGGATCACTACAATGTTGCTCAAAGTCACACCACACCCCGTTGTCGTACACCACACAGCGAAATTGAATTGATGTTGATAGGATTGAATCGAGTTCGAAAACCAAGCATGTACCGCTTTCACACTCGTGGCAGAAACCTTTTACTATTTTAATAGATCGATAAACCGAGCTTAGAAAGGGGAGCCATCCGCATGCACCACAACCCTCATTTGCGTGAAATCGGTAGCAGTTATACGATCACTTTAGGATAAAGCACTATGTGATCTCACGTATTAGCGCAATGGACTGATATCAATCATGATGAAGGTAACAACAAGCTATTCATCAGTGGAGACCACCACATTTTGTCCGACGGCTATTGTAACGTTTGTACGACGAAATTTTTAAACCTTTGGAGTCAGTCTCAAACTAAATGAGTTGGAGGGAATGCTGATCTTAACCAGTGGGAAAGATCCCATTGGTCTCGGGTTGACATCGAATGAAATACGACACCAAACCACCATAAAAGGCTAGAAATTACCAGACATCGTTCCCTGTGAGGAGCTGTTCATTTATCTTGATCAGATAAGTATGACTGATAATATTCATATCAAATGACTTTCGACTCTATTAAGAGCCATGGCTGTGAAACACGAAAAGTACAACGACAGTAGAACTGAATCATTCCCGTTCTTATAGCACAAAAAGTTAATGCAGGGCATCATCACGGAACTCAAAGTCTCGGTTTAAGATATAAAACATCGACCAGTGAATATAGGATATCTAAGCGTGCATCAAATAATGGTCGTGTAATGGTCGAAGCTTCTGGTCCCGGAATGCAGCGCCCTAGAAAATGCCCTACGACCGCGATCTGCGATCTCAGGGACACGAGAGGATTCCATGAACTCGGTGTCGAAGGCAAGTTATACGTTTTAGAATTCAGAAACAATGTTTACAGACCAGCAGAAGTAACCTCTGGAGAGGTGGTGGTAACCTATGAGATTTAGAGGCTGTCATTTGCAACGGGAATAACTGAGTGATGGTCCCAGCATTCGATGGAAGTCTAGGCGATTTAGATAATGTCGAGAACAGAGGTCTCTTAAAAACACGTTGTACCAGTTTATCCTTACTGATGATAACCAATGGACATTGTTCTCACCCAAAATCGACTGACTACTCAATATCACCCTCATTTCTACCTATGTGTTTACGGAGACTAAGGACAATTTTTGACAAAAGTCATCAATAATGGGATTCTAATCATGGCTTGCGTCCTATCACAAAGAAGGAGTGTGCTCGTGAGCCCATCCCGAGAAAAGCAGGTCTTTTGCTAGCGCGTCAACCAGATAACCCAAATACGAGTTTACAGTTGGTGCTTGAATTTGAAAACATGTCAGATGTTTTTCAAGGGATTCCAAACAATTTTACGCTTTATTTCGAAGTCTTACTCGTGGGCATCACCAGACCAAAATACTGAAATTATAACGAGGGTAAAACTCTGTTGGCCTCGAAAACATCAACATCATGTTTGCGCGATTTATATACAGAAAGAAGTCAATGCTTATGCAAGCCTTGAGGGGGTGACGATTAACTTGGAGGGGAAAAATCTGTACTTACGACGATTTTTTTACCTAAAAAATCAGCTTAATGTTTGTCAGAGAACCAATTGGAGACTATTTCATAAACTAGTATGACCATGGATGACGTTTCAGGGACACAAAACCTTAGTCCACTCGCTACCATCGCGTTCTCTGATCTCGCGGACACACAAGGTTTCCATCAACCTGATACTGAAAACGCCTTGCACTTACAAAATAATGTATACAGACGACAAGACGACGTTGAGACTGAGGGACTCTTAAAAAACACACTGTACCATCTCGTACTCATCGACGATGGCAAATGGATGTTGATAACCAAAAATCGACTGGTTGATGAATATTACTCTAACCTACCCATATATGGTTCTAAATGATTTGGGTTATGTCATCAAACTAAAAAATAATGCGATTGTGTTCATGGCTTCCACTCCGGAACGTAATACCATAAACATTTTGCTAATACCAGATCACCCAGGTTCTATGTTAGCCCCGACCACCAAAATTGCACTATTAAAGTTTGACATTGCTGATTACCACTTTCAAATACCACTAAATTTTTCAAATACTGATTTCAGTATAAAATTACACTCTACACTTATCATTCAACTCTATCTTGGAAATTCTATGTGAAACTTTTGGATGGGTCAACAGTACGCACTACAAAATTGACTCGGTTTCCTGAAACCTGGAAACCATCCGTATAGTGGGTAATTGCGGAATCCAGTTGGTTTCCATTCACTGAAACTGGGTAACTGTGTTTCGAACTAGATTCCATTTTGGATTCTGTGATTTTTGCATTTCTGTAAATGGAAACCAACAAGAAANGCATGATTCTCTCATCACAAGGCATGCAAAACGGGTCTTCACCTTTTAACAGGTATTCATGAGTATATCTAGTTTGGCCAATACAACATTGTCGCATTATGACGTCTTCAAATCTGGAATGACAACCCAAGTAGGTGTAAGCAATATAAGGTTTTATTGCATGTAGTATATTAATTCCTACTTGAGTGTCCCACTTCTTCTGCATCAAATCACGGATAAAAAAGCTGATGATTGCTTTGTCATCAGAGTATGGAATAAGAAGTGAGGTCATAGATTTGGTGAGTGCTGCCTTGGCAGCAAGATCAGCTATTATGTTCTTAAAAATGCCAACGTGGCTGTGTAACCAACAAAAGACGATGTTGTATTGGCCAGAAGCAAGATCATTGTATAATTCAATGATATCAATTAAGAGTGGATGTTTGCAAGAAAAATTTTTAATAGCCTGAAGGCACGAAAGAGAATCTGAATAGATTATATATTGTTTATATTTAAGGTGTTTATTAATATATTTTAAGGCCGTTAATAGAGCGTTTGCTTCGGCTGTGAAATTTGAGCTTTGATCTGGTAGTCGAGAAGATATTGTTCTGGATGCCAGTGGCACAAGCAACTGTGACACCCTCCTTGGATCCATCTGTAAATACGGATTTGTATGTATTCTGTTTATTTTTTAATTGATTAAAGTCTTGTTTATATTGTAATTCACTAGTTTCTGATTTTTTAAGTGTGGTTAATGTTATGTCAACTTGTGGCCTAACCAACTGCCAAGGAGGAGAAGAAAGAAGACCGGGAGGAGATATATTTTCCAGCGCAATGCCGGCAGCAGATTAAATGGTTTAATTATGAGTCCAAGAGGCGGAACTAGAGAAGATTTCTTGTTGTACAAATCCTCATGGAGTGGATTCAAGAAACAGTTATATGCAGGGTTAGACTCGTTAGAGTATAGTTTTGTAATGTATTGTAAAGATTGTTTTATACGGTGTTGTGTAAGAGATATAGGTGTAGGACCGTCTTCGGATCAATATCAATTTTTTTACAAATCCGTTCGTACACACGCTGATCCTACGGATAATCTGACGCATTCCACCCCCCGTCCTGCGGAATCGTTAAGCTTATTTCTTTCAGGATGCACCTGATCTGGTATTAAACATGAAATGAGTCAGTGGATCACTACAATGTTGCTCAAAGTCACACCACACCCCGTTGTCGTACACCACACAGCGAAATTGAATTGATGTTGATAGGATTGAATCGAGTTCGAAAACCAAGCATGTACCGCTTTCACACTCGTGGCAGAAACCTTTTACTATTTTAATAGATCGATAAACCGAGCTTAGAAAGGGGAGCCATCCGCATGCACCACAACCCTCATTTGCGTGAAATCGGTAGCAGTTATACGATCACTTTAGGATAAAGCACTATGTGATCTCACGTATTAGCGCAATGGACTGATATCAATCATGATGAAGGTAACAACAAGCTATTCATCAGTGGAGACCACCACATTTTGTCCGACGGCTATTGTAACGTTTGTACGACGAAATTTTTAAACCTTTGGAGTCAGTCTCAAACTAAATGAGTTGGAGGGAATGCTGATCTTAACCAGTGGGAAAGATCCCATTGGTCTCGGGTTGACATCGAATGAAATACGACACCAAACCACCATAAAAGGCTAGAAATTACCAGACATCGTTCCCTGTGAGGAGCTGTTCATTTATCTTGATCAGATAAGTATGACTGATAATATTCATATCAAATGACTTTCGACTCTATTAAGAGCCATGGCTGTGAAACACGAAAAGTACAACGACAGTAGAACTGAATCATTCCCGTTCTTATAGCACAAAAAGTTAATGCAGGGCATCATCACGGAACTCAAAGTCTCGGTTTAAGATATAAAACATCGACCAGTGAATATAGGATATCTAAGCGTGCATCAAATAATGGTCGTGTAATGGTCGAAGCTTCTGGTCCCGGAATGCAGCGCCCTAGAAAATGCCCTACGACCGCGATCTGCGATCTCAGGGACACGAGAGGATTCCATGAACTCGGTGTCGAAGGCAAGTTATACGTTTTAGAATTCAGAAACAATGTTTACAGACCAGCAGAAGTAACCTCTGGAGAGGTGGTGGTAACCTATGAGATTTAGAGGCTGTCATTTGCAACGGGAATAACTGAGTGATGGTCCCAGCATTCGATGGAAGTCTAGGCGATTTAGATAATGTCGAGAACAGAGGTCTCTTAAAAACACGTTGTACCAGTTTATCCTTACTGATGATAACCAATGGACATTGTTCTCACCCAAAATCGACTGACTACTCAATATCACCCTCATTTCTACCTATGTGTTTACGGAGACTAAGGACAATTTTTGACAAAAGTCATCAATAATGGGATTCTAATCATGGCTTGCGTCCTATCACAAAGAAGGAGTGTGCTCGTGAGCCCATCCCGAGAAAAGCAGGTCTTTTGCTAGCGCGTCAACCAGATAACCCAAATACGAGTTTACAGTTGGTGCTTGAATTTGAAAACATGTCAGATGTTTTTCAAGGGATTCCAAACAATTTTACGCTTTATTTCGAAGTCTTACTCGTGGGCATCACCAGACCAAAATACTGAAATTATAACGAGGGTAAAACTCTGTTGGCCTCGAAAACATCAACATCATGTTTGCGCGATTTATATACAGAAAGAAGTCAATGCTTATGCAAGCCTTGAGGGGGTGACGATTAACTTGGAGGGGAAAAATCTGTACTTACGACGATTTTTTTACCTAAAAAATCAGCTTAATGTTTGTCAGAGAACCAATTGGAGACTATTTCATAAACTAGTATGACCATGGATGACGTTTCAGGGACACAAAACCTTAGTCCACTCGCTACCATCGCGTTCTCTGATCTCGCGGACACACAAGGTTTCCATCAACCTGATACTGAAAACGCCTTGCACTTACAAAATAATGTATACAGACGACAAGACGACGTTGAGACTGAGGGACTCTTAAAAAACACACTGTACCATCTCGTACTCATCGACGATGGCAAATGGATGTTGATAACCAAAAATCGACTGGTTGATGAATATTACTCTAACCTACCCATATATGGTTCTAAATGATTTGGGTTATGTCATCAAACTAAAAAATAATGCGATTGTGTTCATGGCTTCCACTCCGGAACGTAATACCATAAACATTTTGCTAATACCAGATCACCCAGGTTCTATGTTAGCCCCGACCACCAAAATTGCACTATTAAAGTTTGACATTGCTGATTACCACTTTCAAATACCACTAAATTTTTCAAATACTGATTTCAGTATAAAATTACACTCTACACTTATCATTCAACTCTATCTTGGAAATTCTATGTGAAACTTTTGGATGGGTCAACAGTACGCACTACAAAATTGACTCGGTTTCCTGAAACCTGGAAACCATCCGTATAGTGGGTAATTGCGGAATCCAGTTGGTTTCCATTCACTGAAACTGGGTAACTGTGTTTCGAACTAGATTCCATTTTGGATTCTGTGATTTTTGCATTTCTGTAAATGGAAACCAACAAGAAACTAAGGTTATAGGTTTCTTGTTGGTTTCCATTCCTTGAATTTGCAATTTAATGGAAACCAACATAAAACCAGAAAATGTTTCATGTTGGTTTCCTGTGCACTGTGGAACTAATATCTTAAAATTTGCGATTGTTTGGCATGAAGTTGACCATCATGGCACCCAGTTGGTATCCATTCATGGAAACTGGATAACCTAGTTTCCTAATAGAATCCATAATAGATACTGTAAACGTATAGTTCCGGAAATGGAGTGAGTGAGTGAGTTTAGTTTTATGCCGCTTTTAGCAATATTCCAGCAATATCACAGCGGGGGACACCAGAAATGGGCTTCACACATTGTACCCATGTGGGGAATCGAACCCGAGCCTCCGGCGTGTTCCGGAAATGGAAACCAACAAGAAACTATGGTCATGTCTATACTGTTGGTTTCCATTTATGAAACTTAGTTTTAAAGATTAACTGCTTTCATACCATATTACATCATCAGTAATTGTGTAGAATAATTATGAGGTCTTTAAAATTCAAAATGAATATGCCTGGGGAAGGAATAGCAGATTATCATTTGAAAGAGTACATAATTTGTAAGATTGCTTAGATGAACAAGACGAAATGTTACCCCAAATAATTGTTGATGCATCATTCGGTGGATAATAACATAATTGTATAATGTGTCTTCAAAATGATGACAAAAAAAACAAAAGACACATTTCATTTCTTCACATTCCTTTTTATTCACTATCAAAATCATAAATGTGATAGGCAGAGAAATGAAGAAGTATCATATTTCCGCTACCATACACACAAACTTCACAATAATCATACTAAACATACAAATGGTGAGGTAAGGGAACAACAACTACAAATGGCCTTTGTCCA
>VKKT01001468.1:88059-98992 GCA_008038995.1 Haliotis laevigata | reverse complement strand
ACCTGTTTACTGTCGTTGGTTATAGCAGGGTGTCAGAATGGGAGTACCTGTTTACTGTCGTTGGTTATAGCAGGGTGTCAGAATGGTAGTACCTGTTTACTGTCGTTGGTTATAAACTGACGTATAAAAGAACGTACACACATGGAACTTTTAGACTATTCTTAAAAAAGCAACAAATATTTTTTGAAAAATTGTTTTGATTTTGACTTACAATTGAAAAAACATTGTGTATGTGATGCCAAAACACCAGAGATATCGTACCTAGTCGACAGTACGTAGTCTGTCATCCTGTTGGTTCGGTAACCCAACGCTGTTGGTGCTGATGGCGTTACCGTGAGTCTCGGTGGAGAATGCGCAGATGATGGTCATCTTACGGGGTGATCACTGTCACGTGTCTAGCCAATCTGGTTGACGCGTCTCATTACTCTGATGGAAGCGTGTCTTGTACAGCCGAACGTTCTGACTGTTCGAAGACCTAATCTGCCACATTCCAATGGCTGGTACTCGCCCAGCTGCTGAAAATCTTGGCATTTAAACAGATCTACCACTAGCAATCTGTTCTTGATTTTATTGCAGCCAACGCACCACACAAGCAAAACTTTTTCACAATACTTACGATAGGTTTTTTATTTTCTTCTCTTTTTGTTTTTGTTTAGGAGTTGAGTGTTGTTTTGGATTATGTTGTTGTTTGTTTGTTCTGGTTCGTTTTTGATTGGTAGGGGGTGGGGTGTGGGGGGGGTATTAATTCCAAAACAAAGGTGTGTACTTTCTCTCGTACGTCGGCCTTGAATACTGAACTGTCGCCCAAATCTTATGTTTTGCGCGACGTTGCTGGATCATCGTTTGGTCACATATGTCGACCTGATCTATTACCACCAACACATAGCAGGGAGAATCTAATAAAGGTTGTCTGGCAGAAAGCTTCCTTTATATTTCTACAGTGTACTGATTACTGTTATCAAACATGTTGAAATTAATGTCAGGTTAACGCGTCATACAGACGTCCTTCAGTCTTTGTTCCTAAAGAGGCACACTTACCTTTGATCGTAAGAAACGCCTAGTCGTCTAAGGCGTCTAAGGTGCCAAGGCCTAGTGTTCGAGGATAGAATCTCAAAAGTCGATTTGATAATGAGCCTTCCCATCAATCAGCAACTTTGGTTTACCACAGCGGCAAACGTCCCAGACTGGGATTTATATCAGTGTTTCCTCATTCAAGTAATCCTCCTTCATGTATACAATGCTCACTCACCAATCACTATTGTTTTAGAGGTGACAGTCGTCTTCTCGCCGTACAAGACGACGCTGAAAACACGTATGTGGGAAACTATACCTCTACGCAACTGTGGCTGGGTGAGTAACAGAAGTTTAATGTTCCTTATGTATGGTTTGTGTATATTTTCCATGATGACTTCATATTACATTGTTGGTGGTATGACTTTTGTAAAAGTAAAACCCCAAACAATCGCAATTCTGGTTTTCTACCTTGTGTTCTCGACATTGAATTATTGTAGTACACACTTTGATGGGGTGATGTATTTCCGATATGCGATACTTCCTTGCCATCAGTTCCACAACTGATATGATAAACCATTGTAACAATGTTTCTTCAACATGTTTTAGAATGCAGTTTACAATGGTAGGCACAGCAGGGTTTGTAAGATGTTCATTAAGGCCCTTTCTTACTTAGCCTCCCAAAATTAAGTTTCTTGTTTCCTATTATTTCGTTTTAATTCGGTAGCGAGAATTGTTGAATGTACTGATTTCCAAAGCAATCCACACTAAATTAACTATTGAACCAAATGGAAACAAGTACTGAAAAAGGTTACTGATTTCAGCATCACGAACGGAATGTAGATCGTAAATGCTACTGGGAAGAAATACCTCTAATATAGCACGTGCTTGGGTATGTCGGTGTGTTGGGTTGTCGTTGCTGTCGGAGCAGGAACAACTTAATGAGCCTCATTGGACTATGTAGGAATAAACTGAATTCATATTCAGTATTTATGCATGTGTTATGTGTCTATATCATGCTATATATACTTTGCCACCGAGGACACTAGAGTTGGCCGAATGCTTACAGTCAGTCTATATGTTTCAGACTTCGTCTACAGTGCTACATCGGGTGTCTTTGAATGGGGTGGTGGATCAACGTCGACCTACACAAACTGGGACGTCAACCAAGGCGGCAGCAACGTCGCCAGTGGCAGATGTGCACGGACTAAGCAAAATAACCTTATGTGGAAAAACAAGCTATGCGCGGAGAAATCCTGGGCCCTGTGTAAAGCCCCTGCACGGCCATAGACTGATACAGACTTCACAGCCGTTTTGAACCTGGTCAATAACAACTTGAAACAAACAGTAAAACAACATGTAGATGTTACAGTAAATATGTAAAATCAGTTAAAACGTATATTTACTGGGGTTATTTTCAATGATTATGTATATTTACTGATTCCGTCAGGGATTATGTATAACACACATGTTCTGGAATTTTCTGGCATACCACAGAACACCTTTCCCCTCAACATTGATTCTAAACGGCAACTCTGAACCGAAATAAAAGTCATTTTAAATCTAGTGTCAACGACAACACAACGGATTCCGATCTTTTGTCACTGTGACTCCATGTCATCATGTATATAGTCAACTGTAGTTCGAGACAAACGTCCTATTGATGCATATACTGACAACCTACTAATCGAGTTATTACTCGATGTGTTAGAGAAGTTTGATTACTCTACGACAGGTGTAGATTTAATGCCGCTTTGTTCAGTTTTGTGTTGGAGGCACGCCTTCAAAACGGCAGCCACTTCCTAGAAACCTATGAGCATGGATTGGGTGCGGACATTTCAGGGTTCTGGGATTCGAACCCACGATTCTATCACAGCTAATGGAGAACATTATTAATGCATCTGAGGCAGTTGCACACCAAGTAACGATAAGTTACTTTGACAGTGACATGGAATTCCAGCTTCAGGAAAAATAGATGAAACGACAAAAATGTATGCATGACAGCTTGTTTCGTTGTTGTGTTTCCCATTCACACACACGTAAATTTATTTATTTATTTATTTTCTAAAATGCAGTAATATTCAAAACAATTGATCCAAACCTTTGAACATGAAAAATATCATTTCCGTTAATGATTGGACACCATGGAGATAGACAATAACACAAAACACGGAACTGGTCTGCTGGAATCGGACGTGTTGGAGACATGGGGATATTGACATGACGCAGGACTGAGGGACGGGCAGTGTTCAACCAGTCTGTTTCCGTACTTGTCAGTGTGACATTGGGGTTGTACCGACGTTTCTTGCTATCTGAGGACCACGTGCATCAGGACACATGACACAGCCAACACAGCATGGAGACACAGGTGTGTCCCAGAGTCTGCAACATTTAACACTGGCATCAACACCTTTAAACCGTAACTTATCAAAAATAGAAAAAATAGATATAGCTAAAGAAAAAGAAAAATAACATTAGAAACGGGCGGATGTCTCTCGAAAGCTCTTAAGAAAATAATCTTAATCAAACCAATAATCTAAGTTGTTTTCAAGTCTTAGGATCGTACATGAGATAGTTGGCAAGAAGACAAAGTATATTTCTGGATTCACTTCCTGTGTACGCTCCCGTGAGCCGCTTCCAATAAGCATAACCTGTTTTGAGTGACGTGTATTAAATGGAAAAAGTATATGTCTATGTAAACGACTGTTCAATAATCACCAAGTAGCAGAAAAATCCTGTAAGTAATAATTGTAAAACTATTGTTATGGTGACCTTTAAAATCAAGTCGGATATGGCCTTGCAGATTGTTAATGCCTTGTGTTGAGATGCGCACTCCTCCATGATCAGTTGGCAATGCTGTGAAGTGTTTAGTCGTAAAGGCTTGAGTAGATGTCGCTGGTGATGTTGCGGTTTTCGTCGTAGTTGCGGTGGCTAAAATCAAGACACCAACATTCTTAAACATACACATTGAACGAAATCGGGAACCAATAGACAAGAAAATTGGTTATATTCATGTTATTCAGAACCAGCTGAAATTACCCTTTAATGTGAAGGACGTAATTTAATCAACCGCATACATCATGCTAATTTAATTCATGAGAAGGTCAATGGAAATGTTTTACATATAAAAGTTTATCTATTAAGAGGTTTTGTCATACACTGGCGACAAACACAGTATGGTAACTGACAACGTTCAACTACAGGGCAGCACAGCCATGTGGAAGTTGCTGTACATAGCGCGAGATTCGCTAATCATGGGGTCGAATCCATGATTCGATCCCTTGTAATATTTGGTATCAATAAATTAATGAACACTCACGCCCGCTAACATTTTGAAATTTCATATTTTCATGTTTCAACCAAGCTAACCCCGGGTTATGTAACAAGGAATGTATGCTTGCCAAAGCTGCAACTTCTTCTTCAGGAGGACAGCCGTGTCAAAGTACAAAGTTAGCGATGTGCATTAAGATAAAAGTGAAAATGGCATTGTAACATTGAACACAAACAGTATCACTGACATCTACATCTGATAGGACTATGCAATACCACATTCGGACTGCTTGGAGCTGATGAGGGACAGGACCATCTGGGACGCCGCAGCATCACACACGCCAGACACCGTCGACTGCAAGCACCTCTCATACACAGGCACAGCTCTGTGGTCACACACAGGAAAACGTTAACACATTTTAAAGAAATTCTCCTGGCTTCACAGTGTATGCAATATAGATCTTTACAATAAGAAAACATGCAGTTGGAATTGAGTCAATGAAAGCATCCTCAAAACTATACATTCATAACATCATTTTGACTGTGAAAGTGTAATCGTAGTGTAATATTACATGTGTCTCATCATTTCCGAATCGAATTCATGTTGAAATAGTTTATGGATTTGAGAGAATCGTGAGAATACGCGAGAGGGCCTCTCGCCCCGCCAGCCTCCATGGCAACAGTCAGCAACATCTTCCATCTCCGACCATATATTCCTGTTGCAGTATATAACATGTCATGTTTAACCATTACATGGGTGTGTGAATCAACGACGTTAAAAGACTCTCCACCTTAAAGCGGGTAACTTAAATACTAGTTAATAATTACTTACACACATGGGTTTGAAGTATCAGTGATGCCGTCCGCTTCGTAACAGGCTATGTACCGGGGGATGCATGTGGGAGCTGTACAAGGAGGGGGTGTACACATCAAGGTACAGATAACTAATCTTAACTGTATCACTTCAACATTCAAAGTATTTAAGTCACGAGAAAGCTCAATAGTCCTTGGTGTCCTTCACTGATATTTACGATGCCGCACATGTTCATGTTCTTGTTATAAACGTTATTCTATAAACTGTTAGGTGTTCATGTTCTTGTTACAAACGTTATTCTATAAACTGTTAGGTGTTCATGTTCTTGTTATAAAAGTTATTCTATAAACTGTTAGGTATTCATGTTCTTGTTATTAACGTTATTCTATAAACTGTTAGGTGTTCATGTTCTTGTTATAAACATTATTCTATAAACTGTTAGGTGTTCATGTTCTTGTTATTAACATTATTCTATAAACTGTTAGGTGTTCATGTTCTTGTTATAAACGTTATTCCATAAACTGTTAGGTGTAACACGACATTATCTAATGCTTCCATGTACAACATGTACTCGTCTATCTACGCTATGTGTTTTAGCAGTGGATACAACTAACCTGCAATATCCGTCAGCTAATTATGAATACAATACCCTGCACCATCTATCTCGTGATGTGGGTGAGTATGGGTTTACTCAGCTTTTAGCAATATTCCGGCAACATCAGCACGAGCAACATCAAACATGGGCTTTACCCCTCTTGCCCATGTAGGGAATCGAACCCGGGTCTTCGGCGTGACGAGCAAACGCTTTTACCTCTAGGCTACCCCATCGCCCCCTCTCGTGATGCGAATGTTCAGACGTCTGAAGTTGAGTGTATACTAATTTCTCATTACGAATGCACACTCCATAATGTTAGGCGACAGATGATTTTATACTATGTTTTTATCAGACGTAACAAGTATTTACTAACATCAGGGTAACAGTTAAGAACCCTTGATACTCCCATAACACAGACTGGACCTACCTGATAACAGAACCCTTGGCGTGGTAGCTGAAACAGAAAGCCGCTAGTGTGGAGATCCTACTGCAGATGTCATCTGTTTAAACATGAGGTGCTGACAAGTCAATGATCGGAGCGATTCTCTGATTCTAAACCACGATTAGCTAAGTAACACAAAACTGTACAACGTCTTAAGTTACTGGGGAAACCGTGCACTCTTAATCAAGATATACAGTCGGCAGAATGCATAAATGTAACAACCGTATAATTGTAGCAATCGTATAAATGTAACAATCGTATAAATGTAACAATCGTATAATATAAGAATCGCAATAAATGTAACAATCATATAAATGCAATGACCGTGACCATTGATTACAATCATCAAGTACAATGTAAGATCTACAGTATATAAATTGTCACATACTGTACTAATGCTAAATATCGAAGCATTTGAAAGGGAGACACACCATTATGTGTAAGGTTTATATATGTGGGTATATGTTTAGCACGACCCCTACTCACCAAAGTAGCATCCTTGTTCTGTAGCAAGCCTCTGTTTCTCCATGTTAATGAAGTTGGTGGCGTTTTGTAGATTTTGTTCAGAACAAAACGCTGACAGACCGCCAGTGCAGATCTTGTAGAAGTCCACCAAACTTGTATGTGATGGTAACAAAAACACACTCAACTATACAAAACCTGGTGCTGCATAATGCAATTAGGTGTACATACACTGGCATTTCCTGATATAAACTGCAGGTAGCTGTTCTTGTAACATGCAACACATGAATGTGATTATTCTTCAATTTCCGTCAAGAGATAGGAGACTGTTATGTTGACGAACGTTACAGTGTTTGAGGGCGAGACATTCAAATATTGACACCAATTACCTGTTCTTCATGTTCTTACCCACAAGTGGTGGTCGTAGCTTTAGACCTGCAGTCATCAAACAGTTTGGTACATTGGAAGGCTGTAAGATAAGTACAGAACATTACCAACCTCACCCACAACCAATATCCAATGCACCGTTTAAACTAATTTACATAAGTGCATATTGTGTCCCATTAGTATCACCATTATTCATATTACAAATATGTACCGTAAAGTCATAAAGCAGTAATTCGATTTAATTTCAAGTTGTATCCATTGACCGATACACGAAGGTACCCCGTTGTACCTGCTACATATCTCCCCGTCAACCCGGAGTTGTAGAGCTTAGCACCCCTGTATATACACAGCAGGCCACAGAGTGTAGACAGAACATTACCCTCTGAACCGTTTCAATAGTAAATCCTATAACCTGCACATTGGTGTATTTACTGGATAATAAAATAGTCCACAAAAGCTAGACTGATTACACAACTGCCCGTTAAACCATTGCCTAGAAGTGGTTCAAGGTATATCATTGGGCTCACCAGCATAATCCGGACTTTGAGCTATGCTACCTGAAACGAAATAGTCTATCAGTTATCATTTACAATATTGTATGTATTTCACGACGTATAAGCGTAAAAGCAGGTGTGACCATTGCGTAAATCCGCGTACTATGTGTAAACAATTATATTTCCATAAACCCAACATTTTATTGAATTTGTATAAATACATACACAACAATAGTAACTTCACGGACTGCATATTCAATCAAATAAAAACATCAGATATCCATGGGCGCAAAAAAGGGAAAAGGGAAAACCAAAAACCAAATGAAATCCGCGATATCGTTCAACGCCACAACACAAGACCCGGTGTCTCATTTACAAGCATTTTTATTTAACTTTTTCGTACTTGGATACAGGCCATATATTTAGAAGTACACACATATATATCCATCATTTTGTGTTACAGACTTCATTCACAATCTTGAAACATTCGGATTCAGCATCACAAAAGTAACTCGATCACTCATTAACAGCATTAGGCGACACCTACCAAATATACAGCTGTTCGGGGTGCTTTCATACTCGGCCTTGAAACCCTGGAAAGCGCCATCAACCGGCCCCGTTGAACTACATGACAGTCGGACCATCTTCAGACAGTCCAGCTGGTCAGCCGCCAGGCTAACGAGGACAGGAAGAAACGATAATGTTCCAATGTCATGTTGTACGACGAAAGAGTATCGTAAGAGCAAGTTTGAGCATTGTCTTGTGAATCAAAAATAATGTTACCATAATTTTGTTGTACCTGTTTCAGATGAGGTATTACATTAAACTTCAATTCATATTATCAAAATGGATGTTAAATATATAACGTAAATACTTGGTGAAAGGACGAGAGTACATTATATCGCATGTTGTACAATTGACTTCTCCGGTCTGGACGTCTTGGTCAGTGATTGTCTTGGCCAGTGATTGTCTTGAGTGTACCCTATATTGCGTTATCATATGATGTATATTTTAACGCCTGGGTCATCATGTTCGTAAACTATATGATTGTTATATAAACAACAACAAAATAGAATACTAACTCACAAATACCACTGGACGTCGCCAGCCTGGAGTTGAAATACGTGAAACAAGTCTGAATTCCTTCTGTGCAGGCGTGTACAGTGGGCAGGACCAGCAGCACTTAAATCAGAACACGGGGGAGAAGTAATTGAGCGTTGATTTTCCTACACTCAAGGTTTGTCTTCAATACACTACCAAGGTGATTCAACTGCGATGTGTGTGTGTGTGTGTGTGTGTGTGTGTGGTGTGTGTGTGTGTGTTATTACATTAGTGTTCTCCTGTCCAGTGTTCCCCACTGAAATGTCCTGTCCCTGTTTTAACATGGATATATACCTGGCAGAGACACAATATCCTGAAGCTCAGCCGACCATTCTGATCTATAGCCTTTAAATGCCGATCGCTAATCAGGGTGACACATTTTTAAAAGTCTTCGTGGTGTGAACAGCCGATCTTCCGTTCTCCTACTGACAATGTCCTTTCTGTGTATTCAGATTCAGAGGTTTTGATATCTACGAAACCTGTGAAATGTTCCACAACAACGAATTTATCTGAATTCTGCCTCAACAGAATAGATACAAATAATTAATTTATGCTATATTATACCTTACATCACCTCTTCACACGAATATAGATGTGATTTAATATGTACATACACGAAATATGTACGGAAGAACATCTTACCTCCGAGGCCGGCTATCAGGAGAAGGATACGTGTTCCCCCCATGTACAAGGAATAGTATGTTATATAAATGACATCATGGCGGCATGTCTCTCAATATAAACAGCGTTCCTAGGTGGGTCGACACCGATATGGACATCATGATGACCATCCATTATGATAGCTGACAAGCTCTCAGGTGATATGCTAACGAGCACCCCTCCCTGAGAGTCTGTGAAGTGAGCTCAAGGGCTGGAGTGTGCTTGTGTCAGTTACATCAATTGCTGCTATCAAGGACTTGGTCGTTTGTGAGACTGCTGAAGTAAGGGCGGCATGAGGTTCACAAACACAACATGACAAGGTAGATGGTGGAGTTGTTGTTCGACATTGTTCAAATATATCTACTGTTTGGCATGACGCTAAACATGATGTAGTAGACCGCTGTCTCTGTTGCCTTGGCCGTAGCTGGAGCGTATGGAATACTGTAGGGGACATTCTGGCGATCTAGACCTTTCGTAGCGAGCTTATTACATGTATATCAAAAATGCAAGAATGCCCTGTACCAGGCCGTATTGATGCATGCAGGCTGAAAGGGATTGTCCTATAACAAACCTTATCAATGCATGTTCGCTGAATGCCCGTATAAAGACGCCACTGAGGAAAACGACATAACACTGCTCCTACCCTGAATGTGACTACATCCAGGGTTGCGATGTACCCTCACTCACTCTGGAATTAAGGAACAAACACGTCTGGACTGTCACCAGCATGAAGGCCAACCAAATACGTCACTTGTTAAACGCAAACAAAACTACCGCAGCGTAAATGGAAAACCAAACAGTTTTCATTGGAGTTCATTGAACGGTACGGATACAAGCTTTTAGATGGTATTAAGAGGCTAACATACTTGACAACTGACTGTCATAGCGGAGTATCAGTGAAAGTGCACATTGTACACAGATAAGTGACCATGAATAAATACTTTTATCAAGCACTAAACTCTCTGCATGCAAATACACATCCTAGGAGACATGTAAGAGGCGTTTGTTTAGCCCGAGACGCGTGTTGAGCACAGAGTGTACGGACACTACCACAGAACAAGTTGTTTCTTTCATATAACATGTACTGGAGCTGTGGGTATGGCGGACTGGAGATATAGGAGTATAGGAAGTGTCTACAGTTGTCCATGGCATTGTGTCAGACGTAGAGTTGAGAACAAAATGGAAATTAAGCCGGTGGAAATGTTGCAGTAAATTGCTTTCTGGGGGTTATATTTACAACAAAGTCAAATACGTTTGGGGAACAGTTGTTCAATAATATGTTTCTCAGATGTAATTCATATACTATCATAAAGACAACGGGCAATTTTTGGTGGTCAGTTGTTGAGTCCTCTCAATTAGTTCATATGTACTCTCGGTCTGGTTACTAACATGGAAGGCTGAAAAGAATAAATTCATATGTACACGGTTACTAACATGGAAGGCTTAGGAGAATAAATTCATATATACACGGTTACTAACATGAAAGGCTGAGAAGAATAAATTCATATATACACGGTTACTAACATGAAAGGCTGAGAAGAATAAATTCATATATACACGGTTACTAACATGAAAGGCTGAGAAGAATAAATTCATATATACACGGTTACTAACATGGACGGCTGAGAAGAATAGATTCATATGTACACGGTTACTAACATGGAAGGCTTAGGAGAATAAATTCATATATACACGGT
>VKKT01001468.1:16406-30780 GCA_008038995.1 Haliotis laevigata | reverse complement strand
TCTATATTAGCTAAATATTGACCAAGTGTTGGGTATAGAAGGGATTGTCCGGACAACAACCTGTCTATATTAGCTAAATATTGACCAAGTGTTGGGTATAGAAGGGATTGTCCGGACAACAACCTATCTATATTAGCTCAGTGTATTAGGCAAATAAAATCCGTCGTAATTCGAATTTCAGGTACCTTTTAAGAAACAAGGATTTATACATGAATATAGCAAAAAATAAACAAGGCCATCCGAGTCGTCAATCTGGGTCTCTTGAATATCCAAGCTCGTCTTATTTCGTCCAGCAACAACGGAAACATCGGTAACAGTCAAACCATACCCCGCCGTACAGGCTGGACAGGACAACGGCAAAACTACCTATGTTAATGTAACTGAACACAAACATGAAAAACTCAGTGATGTCAAAGTTTCCCAAGCAAACGAGACCACGTGAGCGTATGACTCAAAGACATATGCTAAAGCACTAATGAGTGAAAAAACACGACTTAACGATCAATGGCGCTATGATAGGGAAACAATCAATAGCGCTATGATACAGAAACAATCAATGGCGCTGTGGTAATGAAACAAATACTCACTAAAACACAAAACCATAAGATGTTTCCAAACTGCCATAACACGGGATGATATATGGACCACTACACACTGACTGTATGAGATGACTGATGTGACCATGATGTCCCTCCCTCGCTATTCTACTTCCTAGGGAAGTCAGATACAGGAATCAGCGAGGCTGATCAGTTCCGCTCACAACACACCATATGGTTTAGTCATACCCCATGTGAACTAGAGCTGAATGTTACCATGTGAAATCTGGTTTCGAGTTCCTTCACGGCATTAGTTGCTTAATAATTTGTATAGTCCAGGCACGGAATAAGAAAGAAAGGAAACACGATAAGGATTAAATGGAAACACAATTGACTTCTAGATCTGTATGATATCTGATTGGTGTTCACATGAAGAGGGACATGTATACAGAGATGCAGAATTGGATTCGTTCTGCTTGACTTCCTACCAGGGGTAAATGTGCGTAGAGTGAGTGAGTTAGTATGCACGTGTCTCTACAACGTTATGAGTGTATGTGTGAATACATCATGATTGGTGTTTACATCGGGATGTTTGGGTATAAATAAACGATGTGGGTATATATCGGGGATGTGTCTATATATGTATTTGATAGTGGTGCTGGTTTGTGTGTGT
This sequence comes from Haliotis laevigata, assembly GCA_008038995.1. Taxonomy (NCBI): domain Eukaryota; kingdom Metazoa; phylum Mollusca; class Gastropoda; order Lepetellida; family Haliotidae; genus Haliotis; species Haliotis laevigata. The sequence goes on along the minus strand of VKKT01001468.1, from coordinate 29,571 downwards.
GTGTTCGTGTGTGTGTGTGTGTTTTCGGGGTGGGGTTTTATGTAACGAGATGTGTGTATATATCAGACGTCTATATATCCAGTAGTATATCTAATAAAGCACCTTTCAGAGTATTACGTATCTCCGGGTTAAGTGTACGGGGATGTCTTGTGCACGATGAGCAAGTGTCTGGGTGACGCACTTGGTTAAATATAGATTCATACTGACTCACCGAACATACTGACTGACACACATTAAGTATTGAAATATGTGTTTTGAGTGGACCTTTCATACCACACACTACCCCTCTTTTTCAGAGGAATATTTATCTGAACAGATATTTTCTTTAATTTTCAGAAGCGTTTCAATGGGTTTAAGTGAGGTGCGTTAAAATGTTCAAGGTATTATTCAGTAATACGTCTACTTACATTGCTCGGATGACTGTTTGGCAATACGAGGAAGGTAGATACATGCAGAACCATCTTTTTTGGTTGCTATGGACATCTGTTCAGTGGTTGCAGAAGTCACAGACTTTGTAACCTGGTCTTTTGGAGAGGTGTAATCTGACGTCACTTCCGGTAGATAACTTGGCACGGGAGGTAAGGTAGCCGAACGGTTCTGGGGTAAACGGTCCGCCTCAGGGGTAGTCTTCTCGCCCTCAACCGATGTCAGTGTCGCTGATGACACTGTGGACGTTGCAGAGGAAGGAGCAACAGTGTTCGCCGTGGTTGAGTCTACCGGTGCTGAGGCACCTGCTGAAATGATGAGTATGGCTGGTGTGACTCAGTTGGCAATGACAGTATTGGTCCATGGTTCCACCAGCTGATACAGCGTCAAAATGTCTACTGTACACATCAACCGCAAGGTCAATAGAAAAAGTGTAATCCCAAATATAACTTAATGTTGCATGTCTGCCAAGTTGACGAGGTCAATTCCTAAGGTAACTGTGTAGTCGTGTATGTGTTAGATGGCCTGGCGCCAGGCCTATAGCCCCCGAGTACCCAGAGAACCAGAGACATGGAACGATTTTGCATTCATGATCCATTTAGTATAGCCATGCTCACGTGTTCTGAACATGTGAAGATATTTTGAAACTGTTAACCCGAGCATTCATCCATCCATTCAAGAAATGTGTATATGTGAGGTAGATATAGGCAATCATTTGTGTCAGTGCCAACATAAATATAACGATCACCCACCCATCTGCCACTAAAACACCCAAACCTAAATACCCCCTTGCTATTGAAATATTCGTTTTCAAATATCAAGTTGATTATTTATGGGCATACATTGTATCGTCTTGTAATGTTTCTTAATTGGTAACTTGATTTGAAATACAAGCAGTTGCATCTTTTTCAGGTGTTTGAGTTCCATCCGATCGCCCCCGATGCATCGTTAATATTATATTGCACGGAACGGTAGTTAGTGATGTTAGACCTACTGGTACGGTAAGCTGTGCAGAGCGTCGAGTATCTGACGTTGACGATGTTGAACGCCTCCACGACGTATCCTCTCTCTGAAACCCCACAAGAAGCACTGGCGCCCCGGGTACACTTAAGGTAGTCTCTGAGAGCTCTACAATATATACCGCCTATTAAAAGAACCTGAACACTAGATTTATATGCTGGCTGAAGGAAACTGAATTAAGACAAAAACAGGTTGAAGAAACAAAAACATGTTATTTGGGAAATTCTAAAAGCTTGGGTTCAAAACAGTTTTTCACTTGAAAATCAATATGAAAAGAGGTTTGATAAAGCATGTGATACCGTCTCTTAGCACCTGTGAATGGCGCTGATAGGGATATGCAGATCCATATTCCAAGAACGTTCCGGTGCAACGGACTGACCATTCCCAGACTTCTGTAGCATTCAGCGACTCCACCAGACTGGAACAGGCCATTTGAACCACAGACCATGTGTGATCACTTCACGAGGGAACAGCAACAGACTTAGGGACGCCACATCAGACATACAGAGATAAGATAATCAGATGCTTGGTGGTCTTGACCCGCCAACATTGGCGAAAAAGACGTCGGTGGTCTATGCGACGTAGACAGCAGTGTTACGGACAGGTGGACTCAGCGACGAGAGCAAGTTCAACCTGTTCCATCTTGATGGTTGTATGGGGGTATCTCGCCGGAGAGGTGAACAGTTGTCTCAAGGGTACATCCAAGAGGTTTTTCCTTTCCGTGACTGTTACCTCGAGTGGGATTTATTGTGAAAAGGAGATAGTTACATGAATATCATTCTCCAGCCAATTGTCCTTTCCCTTCTCTGAATACAGTCACAACGGATACTGTTCCACCAAGACAATGGAATAATCCAGGGCCTAGATTTTCGAAGCTCTCTTAGAGCTAAGATAGTCGTAAGTGCCATACATTAACATTACTTAAGAATATCTTAGCGCTAAGAGTGCTTCGAAAGACTAAGCCCAGGACTTTCTCAACACTCAAAACGTAACCTGGTTGCCATGACCATGAAAATCTCCTGACCTCTATGGGATCATGTATATCCAAATAAGGTTCAGCAGTTGGAACATACGTTATTTGATGTTGGCCAGCACGCCCAATGACGTCATCAGAAGGCCGACGTCATCAATGAGAGGCGGCATCCAGACTTATGTGGATGTTCCAGGAGGTCACACCAGGTATTCCTGCTATCACTTTGGTGCTCTGGAAGCATTATTTATCACTTTGGGTCTATGGAAGCGTTGTTTATCACTTTGGGTCTATGGAAGCGTTGTTTATCACTTTGGGTCTATGGAAGCGTTGTTTTCTGACTTTCAACGCCTTGGTTTAGTGTAAAAAGGGAGACGTGATAACGTTTTTGTTACTTTTGTTTAGTTTTGAAAATATCTTTGGGCTTAGTGATCCACATTTGCTGAACTTTAAAAATACATTTCAAAACAAGGCAATCCAAGTCGATGTATACTTCTATATCAGCAGTTTATATAGGAGTTCAGTCTATTGGTATGTTATTTATCTCTACTACATGCAGCAAATGCATAACAGGTAGCCGCACATATCGGCAGGCATGCTACCGAGCATGTATATACAGAGGATATCACGTGTAACTGGTTTCCATGTCGTTATAGTGGGCATACTATCGGGTACAGGTACTGGCATAGGGACAACAGGCAATCATAGACAGTATATGGGATAGTATAAAGTCTATATATCGTACCTATGCAGGAATAGAGGATATATAAAAGGGTGCTCATAAAGGTATAGAGGATACAAAACATGCAGTCATACAGGTTCCAAGATTCAGTATCTATGCAGGCATAAACGGTCGAAGATGAAGCTGGATTGCAAAACGAGTTTAAACTATTTTTTTCAGGGCAGACCTACAGAGCCAATGATAATGAGTATGTATGCCAGAACAGACGCCCGGAAAAACCTAACTTTGCGTGAAGTTAAGTCTCCTGGCAGTGGACAAGATGTCTACCTACCGACAGAGGCTGACTGTGTCAGCGCCGGGTGCACCTAGAGCAGCCGCCATCCGAGTTTGGCACGATGTAAATGCGGAGCACCCCAAGGCGTGATGTGAGGACAGAACAGCAAGGGCTACTGAAGCAGGAAGTACGGGTATAGTCAGAGCATGAACCCGGTTCACACAGCGACCCTAACGCTAGGGCGGCCAAACCCCATACTTGTCGTAGGAATTCTACTCTAAGTGTGGCATAACATATTCTACCTACAGTTTCAGCATGATAGTCTGGAGTCTATATCTTGTTGTTTTGTTGAATATATTGAGGCAAGACTTAAAACAAAGTAACCTGGTGGTGTAACACCAGCTAGAAGCGCATCCTGATCATTGCTAAGAGACATAACTCTGGTAACGTGCCGATCAGCAAGTTCACCATAGTTTATTTCTCCGGGCGACACAGAAGCCAACAACACTGTTCGGGACTCAACTGTTTTAAACTATCGACTTACGGGTCTTCATGAGCACTCGCCTCTGCCCATACGACATGTGTAGAGCTCTTCATTCAGGGCTGGTTCAAGTTACATATGTCGTACTCACCCCGGTAGATGATTTCAAAACATATTGGCGGCAAGATGTAACAGGCAAGCCCATTGACGGAGTGAACATCAGGAGTATGGTAAGTGACAAAACCAAAACGAATGACCCAGAAAAACCAACTGCAATTATTTATATACAAATTAGTTTAAACGAGGATTTACACACTGACAACAATTTATTCCTGGAAGTAACTCGGCTGAATCGTGAGGATTTACAGCTGTATTCTGTCAAAGACTGTGGTAACCTGGGTCCAACAAGGCGAATATGTATCACGCGGAGACCATAAAACAATATTATCCCATACATGACTCATTGACCGCGTCTGGGCCTAAACTGAAATTTGGAGCAGTTTTTCATGCAGCACAGAACTGCAATTATCCAGATTAATTATTTATATGACATATTGCAGAAAATATATATAATACAACGGGTTATCGAGGCGGGACGACTACTTTAGGCTGATTCTAGTCTGTACTGTCGCAGCATTCTGTAATACTCACTTGAAAACAGAAGTCTGATGTCAGGCATTCTGAAGCTTCCCAACAATTCCAGCCACGCACTGAATGTGAGGTACTGTTTGGGGGTTTAGCGCACACCTATTACGCTGGTTCACGCCGACTGTCGACGTACAGGATATCTGTATGCGCATTTCCCTGTCAACAACACTAGCCTTGTTCATGGCATCTTGTGTCGGAGTCCTTAGTGCAGACGTTAGTCTCCAAATTCAGGTATAAATAAATGTAAGGAAGTCTTGTCACATGATCAATACCAACACGTGGATCAGTCGGTAGGACGCGTGGGAAGTGTGTGTGTGTGAGTGTGTGTGAGTGTGTGTGAGTGTGTGTGAAAGAGATGGGTGTTTCAGTTCAGTTCATTTATGCACCAAAACCACTCAAGGTGCAATATCATTTGTTGTGATCCCGTAGTGGACATTTATTACGATGCGTGCATATGTGGCACCTTCCATTATCGCCTTTGACAGTGTTTCTCGTTAAAACCCAATGGCCAGCACTAAACACAGAGTTTGGGGTATATTATTGTTGTGTCTTTGTACTATAGATGTGTAGGGGAGGGAGGAGGAAGAGTGATGGTAGGGTATATTTGTATTCTCCATTACTGTCAGTGGTGCAGGCAGGGCATGATGATGATGATGATGATGATGATGATGATGATGATGATGATGATGATGATGATGATGATGTATCAATATTTTACATTTACTCTCTGATGGATCCTCATAAGGACACTGCGTGATAAAGACAAATTACAACTGGTAATGATACATCTATCATAACATGACTAAGTGAAGATTTAAAGGAATAAAATACTTACTGGTTGTGAAGTATATGCAAAATTGACTAAAAGGACCTTAGCGCTGATGTGATCATAACAAACGTATACTGAAATCAAAGGGTTAAACAATTCAGTATATTGACTGGTGGTGAATACAGTTTAAAATAAAAACACAAGATGTATGTGGGATTGTATTCATTGATAATTTCTCAATGTGACAGCTTTTAATTTTTGTTGATTTTCTCAAAGGATACTGTTAACCTCACTGTAAAGCTGGAAAACGTTGACCTCGCTTCAGTGACATGTCACCTCCTGCAGCCTCGCTACTGTTGTGCAGCGTCGTCTCATGCTCCGGGTAAGGCGACCGATCTCTGCAACGGTTACGGTGTTCCATGTCTGAGTCAGAGAGTTCAAGGTCACGGATATTGTGAACGTTGGTGTACTTCTCACACGCTCATGTATGGCGATTGGTCAGGAGATTTGGCTGGCTAGGGTGACACCTGAATATTGTGTCTTAGGAGAAAAGAGCCTAGCCGTATCAGGTCTTACGCTATCTTGCTGGACACGATAAAGGAGACACTGACTGGTGTGATCAGTTCGTTGCCGTAAAGCTGGGCAGTCAGGTTTTCTTGAATGAAAATCAGGTTTCGTCTGTACCAAGAGTCCCCACTGAGACCAGGGCATTCCCCAGCCCGTCATGTTCAGAGCCGTTGTAAGCGCCATAATGTGCTACTGCACAAGCTCGGCCATCTGCAAAATGGACGCCCAATCTGAATTCTGTAATCATCTCAGTGTGTACTCATGATGCATCTCAACCGTCCCTGTATATGAAAGTGACGACTGGACCACGCTGCATAGAGACAGTTACGCACAGTCTCAAACTGAATTCTCGTCCCAGTTGCTTGCGGGAGAGCGCTCGCCAGACGAGATGCACTCTCGAACCTGCGACTGCGTCATGACGTCACCAAGATTCTATCATCTCCTTGGTCTCCCCGATCGTGGTCTGTCTCAAACCTAATCAATTGGCTGCACTCTTTGTCGCATGCGAGCACCTGTGCTGTTGTAGACCTTAAAAAGCTGTACGACATTTGCAACACTTTGCCCAGCGCCAAATCTCCCCATCGGGTCATGACGTTGATTTTCTCATGGGCTTGGAATTCAGCCCATGTGAGTTAGAAAGATTACTGCTGCATTTTTAAGAAAAGCGCTTTTAGTAGCTAGCCTCCTACTGATGGATTTCATTCCTGACCACGATTTGACTTAAACATTAAACTGATCAATACTCTCTTTAAACATAAAACGTTTGTATGTTTTTATTTTGAAACAGAAAACAATGCAATTGCTAAATATTTTTGATTCAGTATACTTTAACATAGGCTTACTGTAACATAAGCACCAAGATTGCTTGGTGGAACGGGCCCAACTGGCAGGACGAGAAGAAATAGTTAGGTTTGCAAAGAGACAAATACACTTTGGGTTATATTATAGTACCTGACGATTTCTTTCTAAATGTGTACAAACGGAAGGGTTTCTATTGTACTGCATCTGTATATTTATGCTAGTAGCAAAAGTGAGCAGTAACTACATTGTTAAGTATCTTCTGTACTCCCAGTGATGCTTTGCTTGGATACAGAGAAAGGAATGCCTTCTGATCTTCGTATCCAGTTTTAAGTCTTTCCGAATACCCCCGAAAAATTAAGCATATTCATGTTGTAATTAGTGAGTTTAGTTTTATGCCGTTGTTTGCAATATCACGGTTGGGGACATCAGCATGTTGTCATGCAGTCAGTATATTGTCTATAGTAGTGACCACTGACCCTTTTTTGCACAGTATGGAGTGGGGTTTGGTCAGTCAGTGATGCTACCCCGACACCACAACCGATCCACCGCTACATCCCTCATCAGGTCTCAGACAGGCTTCATTCACGACCGCGATCATCAAGGAAGTGCAAAGTCAGTCGGGACTCATATGAAAACATGACGAGTGACCAGTCACGACGACACCGGTTTCGACTTTGTGTTCACCATTGAGGTCTGTTGGCAAGATGGCGATCCGTAAGGGGTGAATGAGTGAGTGAGTTTAGTTTTACGCCTCACTCAGCAATATTCCAGCTATATGGCGGCGGTCTGTAAATAATCGAGTCTGGACTAGACAATCCAGTGAGCATCAATCTACGCAATTGTGATACAATGACATGTGTCAATTCTAACACGGATCGTCATGGCACTACACGTGGCACTACAGTCGTGAGTCGTGGCATGATGTCCGGTCCATTAGTCGTTTAATTGTTCTAGCGATCAAGCTTTAAAGGGGGACTGATCCAATGTTTCTCGCCAACAATCTAATCAAGTCGTCTGGCTGCCAGGTATCAGTCTCTGCGTCCTCGATCGTGTCGGACATGTTGGCTGGGGCAGCTGTCCACATTGCCCTAAACAATGGGACAGTAAGTATGGTGGATGCCCCTCAGATGACGTTATTTATAAATATCCCCCGTAGTGCTTGTCCGAACTAATGACGTCACTAATTGCATCACTGTTAAGGTTAGAGATATCAGCAGTATCTCAACTACTTCTGGATAGTTGACATGGAAGAGGCCTTCTGCTGCAATCAATCAATCAATTGATCGATCAGTCTATCATCCGCCCTGCCCTCTCTCGCAGGCATACACAGAAGAAAATACTATTGTTCAATGTATAGGATATTTTAATGTCATGACTGATGATAATGTAAACAAAGTTTCAACAAACAACATGGACATGATATACTATCAACAGATTCTTGTCTGTGCATTGCCGTAGACATTGCCAGCATAGAGGAACAGTGGTTAACTTATTGTGTCAGCTTATTGTGAGAGAAAACATTAATCAGGTGAGGAAGTACCACCAAACCAGGTAAATCTGGAACCAAACAGATCTACTGACCATGGCCCTTTAGACCACGGCTCCATCTTGTCCCTATAACCAAGTTAGTGCAGGATATTTTATATTCTCATCCATCTCCAGAGGAAAGCCACTGCTCATTGTTCCCTAGGAGAAATTTAATCAATCTGACTGACTATTAGTTTCTAACCACTAGGCTACCTGAAGTTTCTAGTTCTACCTGAAGTTTCTACCATATGTGAACCTTTGTTATGAGAATGATGTGATTGTTCCACCAACAATGGCCTGTCATTCTTACATCAATGTTATTTTCTTTGTGGTACACTACCAAGGTGTAAAGCAACTCCTGTAATGTATAACAGTATATTTAGTAAAGATGCCCAGCATCACTGAACATGCTAAATACAGTCATCAACAAAATACTCACTGAGTAACCCTAACGACATACATCAGGAAACCAAGACATGACCTTCATTCAAACTTAAGTGTTTCTCCTAGTCCTAGGCAGTATTGGCAGTATGTAGGTTTAATGTAGGTTTACACACAAATGACAAGAGTGAATGTAAATGTTGAGTATACCATGTCAGCAAAGGTCAGCCATACACAGAACTTAACTGTTTTAACACTGGTCTAAAATATAAAAAAAATTGATGTGCTTATCAGAAGCTTTGAACTATTTGTCAGCACCATGATATGAGAACAGGTATCAATCGGATTGAATGTGAGTGGCAGATTATGAAAAAGACAATGGCAAATATGGAGCCCAAGGCTACAAGTGAGGTTAGAGATACCCAACTTACATGGGTAATCTCAGACAGGATGGATCACCGCTTCCATGTTAACATTAACATTGAGGTGTCATGTATTATAAACACTAATATCCTCCAAAACATTTCTCATGGAAGATAAATACAAGATATGCATAGAATTCAGCAAATGAACAATAAATTATCAAATATTGAAATTGTGTATATTTTCTGCTGGTTACTATGACACACTATTACCCTTCCAGCAAGTGACCACATCTGATCTGGTACAGACACTGGTACCAGTGGTGCTAACCTCTCAACACAATACGCCAGATGACACCTAAAAGCAGGTCTTCCTTGGTGGTGAAAACTATCTGCCATACCTTGCCACCATTGTGGCCAGTGAATTCCCATTCATACCCTGACCACTGATTCTCTGCCATGGCCTAATAACCAAATCATTAATTGTGTCAATCCAGATAACTTTTGTAAAATGACACACATAATTAATATTATCACCAAATGCAAAGTCTCTGCCATTACAATATGCCTGGAAGTGGCAGTTGTAATTCAACAGAAACACATACTGACTCCCATGTCTGTTAATTTATCTTGGGATTTGAGTTACCTAAAATGGAAAATAAATTGCTCCAACATGCTTTTCTCCAAACCTCCTTCCGATGGAAGCAACGCTGCTGGCAATCACAATGTAATTCTATGTTGGCATATGGTAGAGATGAGATGACTGTCAAGGCAATAACCACAGATGATGGTGACAGGGATACATTTAATGTCATGTACAACAAGACTATGGGAATGGCAACTTCCCCACCTTAACATGTATGAAATAACTGCTATTCTTAATGTTTCATCTGAGTATAACCTAGACATATAGGCATTTAATTAATCTTCAATAAGAAGGTATAGATGATCATAAAACACCTTACAGCTTTCAGTTAAGGTCATTTGGATAACAAGGGAAGCAACTCTGACTTTTGCCTTCTCAATCTAAGTGCCAGTATTTTCCAACAACACAATTTTAAAGGAAGAGTATATTTTGTTTGACATAGTTATTGTCTGTTATAAAATCAAACAAGTACAGACAAATATCAGGCCAATGCCTGTTTCTGTGGACCTGAAAATGCAATGGCATTACCAGATGTTGCTTTTGGGGGTCACAAACCCAAACAGGTATATAAGTCTATAACTAACAGAGTTTTCCCAACCTCTGCAGTGTTCAGTATTGACGAGTCATGTCTCTACAGCACTATGAACCTTCTACAATGTCTAGTGTGTTGTGGTATGTATGAAGAAATATCACATTCGCAAACCATCACTTATAGACTCACAAACATTGTAACACAAAGACTTCTGGCATACAGTGTAAACGTACAAATATACTTGTAGCTAGAAAGGATATACAACAGGCAATCTGGAATATCTACCATCTGTGTTATACTTGTAGCTAGAAAGGATATACAACAGGCAATCTGGAATATCTACCATCTGTGCACGTTGTTAATACCAGCCCACTATTAATCAATCAGTCTCATGTCACAAGGAACTGCACAACAAACGTCTAATGTGAACAGACTCCTTGACTGCTCACCACATTCATTCACAGGGGACAGTGAATACCAAGTTGGTAATTCTTTATAACACTGCATACTGCTTGTTGTCAGTTTAGTACAAGACACTCTGAGACCCTGACATCAGCCTTTTGTTCATATGACATTATGTTGTCAATTGGTGAGGTCACTGCGACTACCAGTATACTGTATTGTTCCCAACAAAGCAATGTGACATCAGATCACTTATTGCTGGGTAGTTTCCAGCAAGAAATACCTTACTTTTATATATATATTCTAAACTTTAGTTGAAACTGGTTTGATAAACTCACACAAAGTGGTCTGGGATCTTTTATCATTTTTTGAACATGTTGAAGTGACCCACATTCCAACCATTCTTCTACCAGTACCAGCAGTGGGCAATATACTGTGACAGTGAGTTTTGCACTATACACACAGTCATCAGGCTATGATATTCAATCAACTTTGCTATCTAGTGTTCACTATAAAGCCCTTGTACACCTCAACTTGCGTGGCCCATACATTTGAGACGGTCTTTTACAAAGTCATTTTGTGTTACACTTGTGAAGGAACTCCTGGCAATACTGGATTCAGCGTGACTTCCACCAACCCCTTGGTTCTCTCTCAGCAGCCAGTCCCCCCCTCCTGACGTGATGCCTCTGGAACCCATTCCAGCACACACAAGATGTCATATCTGCCATGTCTCCCTGCACATTTTTTCATCTCCATCTGGTAACCATGGAATCCAGTTTCTCAACCTTTTCCTCCTTTCCCCTACTTGCAGTGCCACGTTAATGGCGACAATTTCATCCCATGAAATCAGGGAAACTTGACTGTTAAACATAACCAGTCAGCTCCTCACAGCTCTTCCTCCAGCAACACAAGCCTTGAAAATACCACGGACTTATCCAAGGCACCTGGTCATCACAGCAAATGTTCTCACATATTCTGTGCATCATCATCAGTCTGACAGTCCCAGATAAATGCTGGTATCTTCTCAATCATGCTCATATCTCCAGAGTTTCATCTCTTTCACACTACTCAATATTACCCATACAAGAGGAGCATGTTCACAACCCAGTGCACACAATGGTTTATTAAAGCACTGAGAGCTGTCAATGCATATAATTCACTGTCCATTCTGTTGGGACCATGGACTGGTCGCTCCACATGCAGTTTGCACTGTCTGACTTTAGCACCAAATGAAACCGTAAACACGGTAGAAGTCCCTCTCATCTGCGACTGAGCTTCTTAGCCTGCCAAGCATCAAACTTGTTGTAGGCCGCCTGGAGCATCTCCTCCATGTGCCCGCACAGCTGCGGAGACAAACAGGTCAAGGTCATCCTCAGGTTACATTACAGACAGCCAACTTGCAAAAGTAGTCAGATTCACAGAAACTAACAGTGGTCTGGTATATTCACAGAAACTTAATGGTAGAATCACAGAAAGTTGATTGGGGATTATTAAAAGATACTAAAAGTAGTTCGGGCAGATTCATAGAAACTCATATTAGTTTGGTAGATTTACATAAAGCTACTGTAATTTGGTTAGCTTCACAGAAACAAGCATTAGTTGGGGTACTATCAAAGAAAGTAAGAGTATTTCTTTAATATAGCTGCTGTACTGACTGATATCACCCAGTTGTCACTTACATCCACAGAGTAATGGTACGATGCCAGTTTGGCCTTCAGAGGGTTAAGCTTTGCTAGCTGGAACTTTTCTAAAGTTGTCCTCATTTTTCCTATCTGAAAACACAATGTCACATGTATGATGTATGACTAGTAACCAGCAATTATGCAGGCACCGCATCGCACCACACACCACACCATACCACACTAGTCAACAATACAGTTACATCACAGGCTGTTAGAGTAAACTGTTACGGAAGTTTACTGTAAATCTGGAACGTTTGGAAGCAGGAAAGTACGGCGAAAACTATGAGCGTCATAAAGTCATGTCACAGAAAGGTTAAAAGATCAACAAACAGTGTAAGAACTTGTATTTGTTTGTGTTGAAAAAAGACATGGTTAGTTTGCCAGTACAAGATTAAACTAACTTATCCCTCACATTCTGCATTTCCTTAATCAAACATTTTCACTCAGTGTGAACAGTTGGACCAAGATAGTTCACTAGCCACATCTCACCAAATTGCCTATTGAGACTTTGTTACCACTCCATCATGTCATAATCTGAACAGGGTGTCACCAATGTGCAACTGACGCTCAAGCCAGGCACATGCAGTAATTTCATGGCACAAAACTTTCCAGACTTAATGTAAGCGAAACCTATTAGCAAACTGACAAAGGAATTTGCTGATAACCCCCCCACACACACCAAACTGGCCCAAGCCCAGGAGCACCAATGCCCACAATGTGAGAACTGATAGTTATGTAGTATTGCATACGGTAACATTATGAAACTTAATTTATAGAAAAGTGCAAAATGTTGGAAGCATCAGTCAATCTGACTCACCTTCTCCTCGACAAACTTTGACGATGGAGGGAAACATGTCCAGAAGTGTCGCAGGAGTTCACAAAGAGCGCTGTATTGTTGTTTGATTTCCTCCTGGACATCGCGGGGAATCATCTCTACAACAGTGTATCCCAGTGTTTACAGCACGTGATTATCATAACAATTGCTTAACCACTGA
>VKKT01001467.1:98613-120217 GCA_008038995.1 Haliotis laevigata | reverse complement strand
TTCATGCTTCACTGCGGCATGGTATCTCAGTGGGCTAGCACTATAAAACCAGCTGAAGTCTGAACTAGTACAATCAGCCACACATACACATACACACCTATGCACGTCGTCATATGAGCGAAATATTCTCAAGCACGACGTAAAACCCAATTTCACCTCACATGCTGATCAACTGGCATCATTATACTGTCTCTTAGTGGCGCCAATGTTCAACTGCACCCTAGTATCTCCATGGGCTAGCGCTATGAAACCAGCTTTACGATGGACCTGTACTAGCATGCACATACACATCAATATGTATCATTCCTGATGTGGATGGCGGTAGGTTAGCCTAGTGGTTAAAGTGTTCGCTTGTCACGCCGAAGACCTGAGGTCAATTCCCAACATGGGGACATTGTGTGAAGTCTGTTTCTGATGCCCCGCCGTGATATTGCTGGAATATTGCTAAAAGCAGTATCAAACTAAACTCACTCACTCGCCACTCATTCTTGAATTAGAACCCTATTCCATCTCACTTATAATATGTCAAAGATATGATTTTAATGAAATGGCAGACAATGGTATCAGATAATTTGATTGACTCACGTATTAATACACAATGCCATATCACATATTGATCCATTAGATTCAAACAAGAAGATGGTTGTAGTAATAAGTTCGTTTACAAAATGACCAGATATAGCATTGTCCCAAAAACGTTTTCATAGTCCATCCACTTCAAATTTGCATGCTGACCTCACATATTGACACATGCAATATAAATTATTGCACGTCTGATTGCAAAATGATTGCACAAAACTGATTCTCTTAATAAATATAAACACATCTGATAAACAGAGGATGTTATATGAGTGCCCATGTCATACTATGTTTACGATACGTGTGCCTTAATGTTGGTCTTTCCCAAGCAAGAGCGGGGGATATACCGATATTTAGGCATGAGTATCGTACACATAGTTTCATATGGGCACAAATACAACTAGGTCCTGTATATTGTTTTTCGCCTAAAGATTTAACCAAGACTGACAGAAGTCTTCCCTGGTTTGGTTTTTAACTTGCTGATTTGGTTTATGTGCAGGCAGCTCGAGTGAACTCGGTATGCCGGAGAATAAAGAAAATCTCTCTGGAGATGCGAGTGTTTGGTTACAAGAACAACTCGCAGCTAGATCTGGACTCATTCCTGTTGTTTGTTGGCCACACAAACCTCAAGGTACAGCATGTTCGTTTTTATCTACTGCTTAACTTTAAAGGTGCAACAATGCCAAGTTCTCTTTCATTTGGGGCGGTTGGGTAGCCTAGTGGTTCGGTCGTCATGCTGAAGACCCAGGTTTGATCCCCCACATGGGTACAATGTGTGAAGCCCATTTCTGGTGTCCCCCGCCGTGATATTGCTGGAATATTGCTAAAAGCGGCGTAAAACCCAACTCAGACTCTTTTTCATTTTGAATGTCAAGTGAGCTTACGTTATGGGCTGTGTGTCCTGCATCCATTGTAATCTGTCCAACGTAAACATCTTCTTCAATTCAAAAAGCAATGGATCAGTGATTTTCCACCAATAATGGGGTGGTGGGGTAGTCCAGTGGTTATAGCGTTCACTCGTCACACAGACCCAGGTTCGATTCCCCACGTCTGGTACAATGTGTGAAGCCCCTTTCTGGTGTCCCTTGCTCTGATATTGCTGGAATATTGCTGGAATATCTAACAGCAGCATAAAACTAAACTCACTAAAGTACTGTCGGAAATAGAAAAAAATGTTTTTCATATTTATATCTACAATTTAGGTAGTTAATATGTGAAAGTGTGAAATATCTGTTAAACTAACTACAGTTGCAGTGGGAGGGAGATAGGAAACGTAAAAGAAGGATTTTACTGAGGAGAGTTTAGTGAAGAAATAAGCAATGTGTTTTTTTCTAAGTCCAATGCAACTTATTCAGAACAGACCATGGCTTTATGCAAATTAGTGTGCAATGATATTGTATTACAAAGGAAACTTTTTAAATGATCATTTTGAAATTAGAATTAGCTTCGTTATTAATGATAGCAGACATAAAAAATAATAACTTTAATACTGAAACTATTAAGGATGTAGCTACCATGGCATCTCACTATCACTATAAAAAGAAACAGGTAGGAGGGGTGGTCTCAAAAGCAAAATCAGGACAGGTGTCACAGACGGTGTTGGGGGAACTGATATAAGCTAAGATAAGATAATCAATAGAGACATTCAATACACATGAAAAAACATAAAATATCTTTGAGATGACCCCTTGTGCCTGTCGGCAGCAAGTACATTGTATGCCATGTGAGTCGACAGTCTGTCATCATACCTGGCTGAGCGACCTAATTACCATGTATAGTCTGATCTATTGTTTTCAGCAGCTATTCGTAATTTTTGCCCGATTTTACGAGTAAACATGCTTTTCTGGATATCCTATTATGCATCCCCCTGAACCCCAGTTAGGCCGAAGTGGGTTATTTCGACATATGCTATTTGCAATTGTGTAAATTTTAGTGATACAGAGTAACAGCCTAAAAACAGTGTTTTTCTATTTCCGACAGTACTGTAACACACTCCACAAATAATTGTCAAAGGCGGTAGAATTTCGATTTCAACATGGCCATCACGGTTGCCATATTGAAAACAGAACACCATTACTCATCATTTTCTTTGGGCTGAAGACATATGTTCCTTTTTTGTTCCTAAACAGTCACAAGAAGTTCTGAAGTACATGCATGATGTTGCCGACAGAAGAAAATCAGCACTACCCACTCACTCACTTTCTTTTGCATCCATGTTATCTGTTAACTGACTTCAAACTGGAACTGCTGTGGCAATATCCAACCAACTTAGTGTTGCAAGTCCTTGTAATGTCCTCCCTTGTTTCAGGCCAAGTTATTCCACATTCCAATCCAGCCATCTTACGTCATATCCATCCTAGTGCTCGGAGCATTCGTATTACTAATCTTGTTTCAAACAAGCAGCATCGGGCCAGTCGACTATATATTCTAATGAACTGTGGTACAGATCGACCAACAAGGCAACAAGCACGTCTATGACCTGAAGACAAGAACAGGTGCTTTCTTTGGCATCCCTACTGAAGTGTTCATGATGAGGATGGACCAAACCGTGGTAAATGTGTGTCTGCGATGGATCAATCAGAGTGTATCAGACAAAATATTGCGATGACATGGATTGAGAAATTGAGATGTAGTCACACTTTTTCACCATAGCAGACGTAGCTGTGATATAACATTGATGGAAGGGAGTTCCGTAGCTGGTTTGACCTCCGCAATCGCCTTGATCCACTATCTGTCACTACCATACAATACATGCATATCCTCATCAGTGATATATATATCTAAGACCTTTGTCACTCTCCTTCCACATTAATAATACTCAAAGCCCTGTGATAACCTGGCTTAGAATTGGCCTTCAGCAACCAATGTTGTAAGAGGTATGCAATAGGATCGGGTGGTCAGACTCAAACTGGTTGATGTCATTGTATACCAAATTAGGTGACTGGCTCATGATTTCAATCACTGGATTGACTGGTACAGCCTGTTATTTACAGACTGCCATCATGGAGCTGGAATATTGCAGAGTGCAGCATTGAACAACGACCAATAATAATACTCAATACGTGATGATACTCAGACAACTTAAACTGTTATAGCATGCCATCATTTGTATCTTTAATTACTGGAGGGTATTGTCTTATATTGTCATCTCACAGCAGGACTCACAAACCAAGTAGTACCCAGTAGTATCTGGCTTTATATAACATGGCTATTCCTATAAGTGTGTATGTTTTGTTGGGGTGTTATATCCTCCTTATATCCTTGAACAATAATTGGTCAACAATTTAGCCTGTATTTTGTATTGAGTACCACTGGACAGCCAGTAGACACCTGGTGCTATAGTAATGAATTACTGTTTTGTGTTTTTTGTTTATTAGTAAAATGATGGATGATATGGTAGGCTTGTATTTAATGGTGCCTATACTGTTTGCTACAGGCACATCCAGGTAGCCGGTTGTTAAAGTGTTTCCTCATCTCGCTGGGGACCTGGGTTTGGCTCTCCACAGTGTGTGAAGCCCATTTCAGGTGTGGGGCGGTGGGGTAGTCTAGTGGTTAAAGCTTTGGCTCGTCACGCCGAAGACCCGGGTTCGAATCCACATATGGGTACAATGAGTGAAGCCCATTTCTGGTGTTCCCCCGCCGTGATATTGCTGGAATATTGCTAAAAGCGGCGTAAAACCAAAACTCAGTCAGCCATTTCCGGTGTCCCCCGCCGTGATATTGCCACAATATTGCTAAAAGCGGTGTAAAAAACATACTCACTCACTTATTATTTGCTACAGTGGAGCTGCCACGTAGGAATGTTGTCCAGTGTATTATCTCAAGAGGATTCAGTGATTATAGGTCATCTTGCCTCCTTATATAGATCAATGCTCATGCTATCAACCTTCTGTTTGTTAAAAGCATGGTTGATTATTCATTGGCCACCATGAGTTCTGTGAAATATTGCTAACTGTGGCATAAAATAACATTCATCCCTCCACCTTTTCACAGTGCCCTTGATATTATGCTACTGTTTACACCAAGTAGTACCTTCATGACAAATACTCAATACATTTTGTACTCATGTTTGAACTATAGTTTCACAACAAAATGCTCAGTAAGTGTCTTTGTATGCAGCTTACATTGCCAGTACTTGTGTCATGAGTTTATTACAAAACTTATTATTATTAAGCAAAACTGTAGATGTTGTTGTTGTTCAATCTAAGGCATGGTTATATTTCTTGAACCTCAGTACTGTTTCCGAGTAAATAGGGCAGTCTCCAAAATGTGGCCAGTTTTGATAACTGTACTCTGCTTTGGAGGACCCTTGTGAATAAATGTTTCTTGTGAGAAATTGTTTTGGAACATTGCGAGATTCAGACATAGACAAGCTAAAAATAATCCATTACATCAGGGAGGATCCATTGTGTCTCAGTGTCTCTTAGAGATAACGCATTTTGATACTGATTGGTCCCTAATAATAGTGTGTTGATCACACTTTCATCTTCCTCAGACAAAGAGAGTCCTGTAGCTCAATATCAAATCTTGTTTCTACCCTTGCCTTTCAAACCGACTTTTGTTGGCTGGATTGTCACAGTGTTCGTGAACAACATGAATTGTGTCTCATGTGATGAAAAACATTGTTGTATTATTTCAGATGACATATGACCTTCCTTCAGGTAATACAGGATTTGAGATTTCATCCCTGATTACTACATTAAAATATTTATTACTGCTGCATTTTCCTCTTTTTTTAGCAACAGAGGTGTACTGACTACAGTAACATCAAACACTGAGGTATTGTCATTTCAGTCACTGCAATAAACGTTCAGTTGTTTCAGTTTAAAATGAAAGAAATTCGCTCTGATATTAAAAGTGCAAGGTTGATGAAAACCTTTAGCCACATTTAAAATTTCAGCACAGTGTCGACAGCCGATGGCTCTGGCCATTGCAGTGACCTATTTATGGATCCTTGATGTTGCTTTTGTACGTTTTCTGATTGGGCTCTCAATATACGATAGTTTTCTTAGATCTTAGCGAAGAAGAGTAGGCTTAAAATGACAAAGGTCAAAACTATTCTTTGATAAGGCAAATGGACCCTTTGCCTCTTGTGGAATCAAATTAGCTGGAGTAATGAATTATTCCAATTAACATATCTTCTGTACATATTCGACCCCGAAGTGCTAGAAACAATGTTTTCATCCATGTCTTTCATTTTATACATTATTATACAGTTTCTTGATATCAAATGCATCCTGTCTTTCATTTCAAATGTATGTTTATACTTGTAATAATATTAGTTCCTGTACATGCAGTATTGTATTACATGCCTAGTATATGCTATATATTTACAATGTATTGTGTAATGTTCCATATGGGTTGCTGTACCTTACATAGTACTACTGTGATATTGTACACCAGTGTAATTTATGGCATGTGGATAATGTACAATTCAGCTCACCATTTAACTTGGTTTGTTAAAAGAATAATTTGTGATGTCAAGCAGCTGTCAATGTTTGAGGGGCGGTAGGGTAGTGGTTAAAGTGTTCACTCATCACACCAAAGATCCGGGTTCGATTCCCCACATGGGTACAATGTGTGAAGCCCATTTCTCGTATTCCCCACCATTATATTGCTGGAATATTGCTAAAAGCAGTGTAAAACCATTTCACTCACTAACTGGCAATGCTTGATAATAGAGCAACAACCAGGCAGTCAATGCTACCTTTGAGCTGAAGATATCCTATTGTATGTGGGGTGGTGGGGTAGCCTAGTGGTTAAAGCGTTTGCTCGTCACGCCGAAGTCCCGTGTTCGATTCCATATGTTGGTACAATGTGTTAAGCCCATTTCTGGTGTCCCCCACCGTGATATTGCTGGAATATTGCTAAAAGCGGCGTAAAACTAAACTCACTCACTCACTATTGTATGTGGTTTTATGTGACGTATAAAACAAAGGATGGATGATAGTTATGATTAAGTGGTTATAACAAAGGAAAATCATGAAGGGATCAAAAGTATGAGTAATGGTAGGTGCTAAATTGAGATTACATCGCAAGTGTCTGCCAAATTTGTTCCAAGATGTATCAAATAAACTAAAACATGTTAGGTACGTTTTGTAACAAGTTTTGAATGAATGTTATACAACAGGGTTTTTGTGTTGTGTGTTGTGTTTTTGTATATAGCCTGGCAGCCCAAATGTGTGGTAGATGCCAATATGATTGTTCTGTATCATTTGTGCTATGAAGCCTTCTACAAAAATCCATTAAAATTATTTTTTGTTGAAATGTTCTTTATTTCTATTTTCAGATAATAATATTTGTTGTACAATATATTTATGATATCATCACATAAACATATATATTTCAAATTTGAATAAAATAGCCTCTTGCTTTTCTAAGTCTTCGTGTTTGTCATAACTGCTTTAGATTTCTTAAGGTACCACTCCCTCTGTGGTCTAGTGGATGAGGGTCTGCACAGAAATGTAGAAAGTGGATGATTGGTGGTTTAATTTGTAAATCATCAGGTTTGTCATAATTGCATAAGATTTCTTAAAGTATAACTTCCTATGTGGTCCAGTGGATGAGGGTCTGCATAGAAAGTGGAAAGGAACTCGCAAACAAAAATCATAAGAGTCTGGTTGTCTGTCATATGAACATGTCCCCTATCCTCCATCACAATCAGGGGCAGCCTAGTGGTTAAAGCGTTTACTCGACACACCAAAGACCCAGATTCAATTCCCCTCATGGGCACAATGTGTGAAGCCCATTTCTGGTGTCCCCTGTCGTGATATTGCTGGAATATTGCTATAAGTGGCATAAAACTGAACTCACTCACTTACTCACTCACTCATAGTCAGAACTGCATTTGACTCAATATAGTCTTCCAGAATCTTGCATGAAAACAGATACAAAGTTGCAAAGACAACACAACATTAGATTGTAGGGGAGGTGTACATTACACTGTAGAGGAGGGTGACAACAGTTGTCATACATGTTAGTTGTCACCCAGTTT
Organism: Haliotis laevigata; assembly: GCA_008038995.1. Taxonomy (NCBI): domain Eukaryota; kingdom Metazoa; phylum Mollusca; class Gastropoda; order Lepetellida; family Haliotidae; genus Haliotis; species Haliotis laevigata. Next base: position 112,644 of record VKKT01001467.1, on the reverse strand, counting down.
CTCCAAAGTGTTGTGTAAACTTGTGGAACTTCTCCAGCTCATCATCTGTCACTGTCCTTCTGTGAGACTGCAGAGCCTTCAGGAAATCACTCAGATTGATGTCTCGGGGGACAATCTGTAATTGATGAATTCACATGCTGATTTTGAAAGAGAAAGGGTCATCAGAATATGGTGTTATTCTTTCTTGAATCAGTAGAATATGAGCTTTTGTCTTTCTCATCTCTGATGAACTTTCCACTAAAATACAGACATGCTTTATGTGTCCAAGCTTACAAATGTTTTAGTTTTAAATATACTCCCGATCCATGCCCATATTGAAAATGACATGGTATTCAAAGAAGAGTCTTTTCCCTCTTATTACCCAAAGTCAACCGAAAATTGTTTAGTTTAAAAAATCTAGACAAAATGTTGAAAATGAAGTGATGTTAGATACACAGAGATATGTTAAGGTCATAGATGAGTCAGAAATCAGAATTTGCAAGAAAACACATGTATTTTATACCTATTCCGCATACCACATATTTGTTGATTCTTCAACCATAGATTCATCTATGTGAAAATGGCGGAATAAAGAGCAAAAAATGGTGTGTATAAAATCAGAAGGTAATTCTCTAAACCTCTATTAGAGACACGGTAAGTTTGATCATACATGGAACATTTACTCTTCAGAAAGGCCCGACCCATGAAGGTCTTGGTTAGAATTGGTCTTCAACAACCCATGCTTGTCATAAGAGGCGACTAACAGGATCGAAGGGTCAGACTCGTTGACTTGGTTGACACATGTCATCAGTTCCCAATTGTGCAGATCAATGCTCATGCTGTTGATCACTGGTTTGTCTGGTCCAGACTCGATTATATACAGACCGTGTAATATTGGTAAGTGTGGCGTAAAACTAAACTCACTCACTCACTCACTCACTCAGAAAGGCCCTGAGGATATTCAAAAATACTGATGTAGAGTCTGTTTCTGAATCTAAGTCTTCATACATGGTATAGAAACACTGGATGTCAAAATATCTTATTACATTTGAACAGCCATATAGCTGGAATATTGCTGAGTGCGGCGTAAAACTAAACTCACTATTACACTTGAAGAAATACCTGATCTGGAGGTGTATCAGACAAGGTGAAGGGGAGAGCCCCCAGGAAGGATTTAGAAGAAATTAAGAAATACTGTTGCTATAGTATATTTCTGAATGTGAGTCTTCACACACGGCATAGAAGCAGAACAGAAGAAGAAAACTGGATGTCAAAATAGTTTATAATAATTGAACAAATACCTGATCTGGAGGTATATCAGACAAGGTGAAGGAGAGAGACCCCGGAAAGGATGAGTTGCATGGTGCCAGCTGACCATCTGAAACAACAATGAATACATTTCTTCTCATAGAGCCAGAGTGACCAACTGACCTAAGATTGCTTCACTGAGTTGCGTCTATGCCCCGGCCGGGATCCATCTGTTTTTGGTTTTAATCCCAGATTTGCCCGAATATTTTCTTCAGTTACCACCCCAGCAATTGTGTCACCTCTGAATCATGCAATACTTTCTGCTGACCTTCATAATGTAAACTGCAGGAGTGGTTCCACACAGGGCTCAGTGGTTTAATAGATATATGATATGATCCTCAGCTTCTGAACTAACAGGCTGTAATGTATTGCTGGTACCTGGATATGATTCGGTTAAAAGCTCAATAAAAGACAACACTCACTGTATGACATCACAACTTTCGGCTTTCCTCCCTCCCACTGACTCACTGAGTGATTGATGTAATTCCTGACAATCAGTACTTTGGTTATTTCTACCGAAGACACCTTTACATATCTGTCGATGCTTGCCACAAAAGGCAACTATGCTTGTTGTAAGAGGCAACTAACGGGATCGGTAGGTCAGGCTCGCTGACTTGGTTGATACATGTCATCGGTTCCCCATTGCACAGATTGATGCTCAGGCTGTTGATCACTGGATTGTCTGGTCCAGACTTGATTATTTACAGACCGCCGCCATATAGCTTGAATATTGCTGAGTGCGGCGTAAAACCAAACTCACTCACTCACTCTGTCAATCATTCAGGCCTTAACAGCGTCTAAGATGAGAGAATCACTACTGAAATACCTTGTCTCTCTGAAGGCCCCAGTCTGACAACATTTATACCACTAGGATGTTTTTAGAATATGTCCCTATTACTCAGCAACCCAGAGATGTCATATTCTGAGGAACCTACTTGCCAACTGTCTCCAGTGAAGAGATGCCTGTAGGTCTCTGACAGGTTCAAACAGTGCCCCAAGTGTGAAGGTGGCAATGTCGCTACCTGAGTACCCTTCTGTCTTGTCCGCCAGCACACCCCAGTCTTCCTCACTCAGGTTCATCTTTGTGTCCTTGCTGTGGAGCTTGATCAGCTGCAGGCGAGCATCACTGATAAGTAAGTGAGTGAGTTTAGTTTGAGGCCGCTTTTAGCAATATTCCTGCAATATCATGGTAGGGGTCACCAGAAATGGGCTGCACACATTGTACCCATGTGGATAATCGAACCTGGGTCTTCAGCATGGCGAGCGAACACTTTAACCACTAACTAACCCACCGCCTTGTATCACTAATACAACCAAGAGTTTATATTCTTACATCATATGGTTATCATGGAACAGGGAGCCACAGACAAATTATTCTGGCCCTAAACATTAAACACATGAAAATTGGAATGTTATATTTATATTCACCACAAACAGTGTGCATGTGCTACAAGACATTAAAGTTGACATTTGACAAGACCAGCTTCATGGAAAATGGTTACAGATTCCAATAACTAAGAAGTTCAAACCTTAAAACTAAAACTGTTTTGTTTATGCCCTCATCCCACCACTAACCTGACAACCAGATGCACAGAAACATTGGGGACCAAGAAATAAGAACATTCCTTCGTAAAAGGATCATTGTCAACCCTTATGGCATTTTGTATACTATGATATCATTAAAACACTGTTCAAAGGTGTGTTAAGTGTTATCTGAGGTCATCTTTAGGCAGTGATTCAGGAGTCCAATCCAAACAGCAATCGTCTCACCAAGGTGATCCCTATAACATGGACTTACATCCGTCAGGGTACTACGACCCTGATTTACCTGCTTTAAGACTATAAGATTGGCATATCACTTTGCAGATAATACCATCATAAAATCTGTGATGCATAGAAATTGGCAGTTTACCCACTAGCCAAAAAGCCCAACACCTGTGAAAATATTCAGCTCAGCTCAGCTAATTATGCTTAACATGATAACTCTAAAATCTACTGAAAATGAAGCTTTAAGAGACCAACTTAAATGCCAAGTTGGACATGCAATTATATGTATTTTTGGGGCACAGATTGCTACTAGAAACCTGGGTCATCCACCAACCTACCCCACTGGGGAGCTGAGGACACTATCATCTAAAGTAAAACAATTTTGCCTTGCAGACTTATGTCCCTTAGACATGTAAGGATTTAATGATGGGTGAGTGAGTTAGGTTTTATGCTGCTCTTAGCAATATTCCAACAATATCATGGCGGGGGACATCAGAAATGGGTTCACACATTCTACCCATGTGGGGAATCAAACCCAGGTCTTCGGTGTGACGAGTGAACGTTTTAACTATTAGGCTGTCCCACCTCCCGATTTAATGATAAATGGTTGGAATCCCCGATTCCCCCTAAGTATGTTTCCAGGTGTGTCACCACCAGACTTGGTGTCTTTGTCCAAAGTAGTAAATGTTTAGGAACTCAGTTTGGGCTTTCCTACCCATTTCGTTGTATATAACAAAATACTCAAAGTGATGTTACTAAGCTGAAACTATCAGGCTAATATTACTCCAGCTTATATGTAAAAGCTATAACGTCCCAGTACCTTTCTGGTAGAGGAATGTAGATCCTTTTCTGAAATCTCCTCAAAAATGCTGAATCTAGTTCCCATGGACAGTTTGTGGCACACAGAAGGAATATCTTATCTGAGCTGCCAGAGTTGTCTGCCCCTTCCATCTGTTTTAGAAGTTCGGTCTTAACCCTGCGTGTGTGTTCCTCTTCCCGACTGCTCCTCTGACGACAGATGCTGTCGATCTCATCAATGAAGATCACCTACAAGATCACAACTATATTCAATGACATTAAAATCTGGTTAAAAATGTTTTCAAATACTTCAAGGCATCTCCTCATAAAATAGTAATTCAGTATTATTTCATGTGAGTCTTCTCTCCACTTCACTGCTTCATATCAGTAATAGATTGACTATACTGTTGTTAGAACAGTGATTATAGAGTTGCACAGTGATTATAATTTCCTACCAGCAAGACCGGTGAAGGTTCGGGTTAGAATATTGACCTTCAGTAACCCATGCTTGTCGTATTTAAGACACATGTCATCAGTTCCCAACTATGCAGATCTATGCTCATGTTGTTGATCACTGGATTGCCTGGTCCAGACTTGATTATTTACAGACCGCCGCCATATAGCTGGAATATTGCTGAGTGTGGAATAAAACTAAACTCACTCACTCACTATTACCAGCAAACATCCTTTAAACATGCATGAAGTACAAAAAGAACTTAATCTGTGGACTTACAGATCTTCCAGGTTGATTTGTGGCATGACAAAAGAGCTCCTTTATCAATCTGAAAAAAAACAACACAGACCTACAACAGACAAACTTATGTCCCAATGCTTAATTTACATCCACTGTATTTTATGTCACATTTGCAGTTACAAAAAAGACAAGTATTTTGCTCATTACCCAGATCTTTGGGAACATAAACAGATTTTAATCATTGTGAGTTGTTACCGATAGCTAAAAAAAAAAAAATGAACATGATCCAGACAGTTGTGAAAAGTGAACATTAGAAGTACTTTTCACTCTCCCCGACCCAGCTGGAGATGAGGTCTGCACTAGATACACTGTAGAAAGTGGAGTTGATCTCTGCTGCCACAGCTTGGGCCAGACGGGACTTGCCAGTTCCTGGAGGACCAAACAGAAGGATACGTTTCCACGGTTTCCGACCTCCTGGGGAAGACAAAAAAATAGTTCTATCTTTACACATCATGTAATTATTTCAAACAGATCTACACCTCAAATGATCTTGAGGATATTTACATAATTTTGCTCCACATGTCCATTCAGCTTTGATATTCTGTATCTAATCTTTGTCTGCAATTGCTTGCAAAAAACAATGCAATAACAAGGGTAATGAAATATCAACAATCTCCTATATGACCATAGTTGTTCTGGATATACATGAGCATGAAGTGAGGATGGTGCAGGCAGTGTGCGAAATAGCCCCTTGTGCGCTAGCCCATGGCTAGTAAAAATCCAATCGGGCCAGTATATCTCCACAGTCACTGGCCCAACTGGCTAGTGAATTTTCATGGGATCATTTTGCAAATATATCACTCTCACCGACTTGTTAAGTTGTAATACACTAAAACCATGCAAGATTATGGACTGATAAAAGTGTTCATCATAATAACAGCTTAATGATGAAACCTGTGTGATGCCAACAATATCTTATTCTTATCTATTTTGTTATCTTTTGCTTAGTTTCTACATTCAAATTTCAGGCTAGTAACGTTCAGGCACAGCTAGCCCGACTGTCTAGCAAAATTTGGAAACTATTTCGTACACTGGGAGCAGGTCATACAGGTCGTCTACGATATGAAGTGTGGATATTGTCAGGACACAATATATCGACAATGTAGCAGATACTTTTCAGTGCAAGAATAACAAATGTGTTACTTATGAAGAGCTGTGTATTGTACCAAGAACAGTGAGTGTGTTAACTGTAAACTGTTGTGGATAGTGCTTGCCATTCAAAAATAGCTAGTGTGTTACCTGTAAAGAGCTGTGGATAGTGCAGGGGCATTATGATGGCCTCAGTGAGGGCCTGTTTAGCCTCAGCCAGCCCTGCAACATCACCAAACTTAATGTTCCTGCTGGTGAGAATAGTGTCCTCTATGGCTGATCTCCGTTCTCTCTTCTGGCTTGACTGACCTTCACTGGAACCTGGTTCTGGAACATCTGGAAATGGCCCTAATGTGGCACCAATTTCATTTATTACAGTGGGGGAGGTTTTGGATGCATAAATGCTTTTTCATATTTTAGGATGACCCTCCCCATTTCCATTTTTTCAAGACATAAAAGTTTAAAGACATAAAAATATTTTATTATGAAATGCTCCATTTTCCCTGACCCTTCTCAAATATATGTATAGTTTTACATTAACCTCTTCCACAGACTTTTAGTGGAATACACCTTATCAAGTTTTTCATTCAAAACTTGCAAGTTGGCTTTCAAAATTTATTTTCAAAAGGTAGCAAACTTCCAGTAACATCATGGAGGGAACACTACAAATTATCTTCATACACTGTACCCATGTGCAGTGAATCAAACTCAGAACTTCGGGTAAGAAGCGAATGCTTTAACCACTAGGCTTTCCAAATAGCATCAGAATATTAAGGCAATATCACTGTCTAACAGTCAATTTTTCACTTGGCTGCATATCCATTTTACAAATCAAGTTTAAATTAGGAAACTGATGCACAGTTATCTTGTTGAATCTTTGAAAAACCTGCTGTAGAGGTTGTTGCTGTTACTGGCTGATGTTGTGATGGTGGCAGCAGGCTTCCAGAGAGGGTGGTATTCAGCTGGGTTATCTTCCTTTCCAATATGTCTGCTTGGGAACATAAGTTTCTTCCAAGTTTCTCAAGAGCAGACTGAAAGGGACATAGAAATTCAGCGAATAAATAATGATAATAATCCCTCATAAAATATTCAGCAATTATTATTATTACTTGTTTGTTAATAATTGCAAATACAAGATACATTGTATATTTATTTTTGAATTGGCTATTAACATCAGCAGTAAGTACCAAATGCAAAAACTGTTTTGCTATTATTTCACAATAAACAAATCCTATTACAACTCAGGGATACAACTCAGCACTGAAAAACGTTGTGCTTGACCCTTTGGACAACCCATGCCTCCCAACTAGACATTACTTAGGGCTAAACCCATTCCTCCACTCACTCATCATGTGTACCTTAAATAACTGGTCTGCTTGATTGTGCTTCAGTTTCTCCACTGATGTCTGACATCTCTGGATGTTCCTCAACATCAGCTGTATGTCAACATTGGAGTCCTTATTTCCCTCATGCAGAGTTTGCTTCAGACTAGGGAAAAATTACACGGATAATATTTCCTTACATTAAAAGTCAAAATTAACATTTGTGAAGTTCATTTTTATGCCAAGGAAAATCTTAGACACTATAAACTGATAAAATGTACAGAAAATTCAAGACTCTGACTGGATAGAGTGTGGATTATGTTCAGATGGAGGAGCATACTCCAACCAGGAGAAAAAATTCAAATTGTCAGTTTTAGAAATGAGTGTCGCAGGCATGAAAGAGAAACCATACAGTGTCTGGATGTTATTATCCTGAAAAGTATGTCAAGATAACAAACAAAATAGTTTCATTTGGAAGCATATTTAATTTAAGTTCATTTTTCCAGTTGTAAAATTGTGTATCTGACACAGATTAAGTGAACATTTGTCCCATTAGTTATCGTAAACCTTTCAACAAAGGCTGGCTAAATGTTCTGACGTGTGTCAGTCACTAACTGAAATAAGGTTGTTATATCTTTTCTTTATTCATGCTTATAACATTTAAATCTATATTGAGTAAAAGTATAAGTGATAGAAACATACATACCATGCTATAGCATCTTCCATATGGTTGTGAGAATATGAAAGACAAGAGGTGCAAATGTCAGTGTTGGAAATTCAATACTTGGCACAGTTTCTTTCTAATCTGCAGACAATATCAACTTAAAACATGTAGAGTAATTGAAAGTCCCGATGAACATGAAATTTGAAAGGGGTCGTACACGGGTACTCCAAATATGTACCCCACGTACAGTTGTTGGCCATAAGTGAGTCATCAATTGTGAAATTCCCATAGAATTGCATGTTAATTAAGTCTTGCAAGAATAATTTTCATAAATTTAGTTTCTGTCAAATGGCTTTCAATACTTATCTACCAGCTGGGAAGTCATCTCAGCTACATACACATAATTTCCATTCGATTTCCAATGATTATCAAGAAAACTGCAACTATTTAAACAAAATATATTAGACACACCAATCATGTTTAACATGGCTGTCTATGGGATAGATTAAAAGTTGTATAATAATAATACTTAATATACGGTGCCCAATCATTCGATAACTAATCAACGGAAAGGTGAAAGAAAAGTATGGATACACGAAGCTGAAGATGTTTGCAAAATATCAAAATAAAATAACTTCTACTCAATTTATGAAAATTATTCTTGCAACAGTTAATTAACATGTAAGTCTATGGAAATTTCACTGATGATGACTCACTTATGGCCAACTACTGTATGTTTCTGTATACGGGAACGTATCCAAACCAAATTCTGAATACAGAAACATAGCACAAATACGTCAATTAGGGAGACGGTGATTTCGTAGGCTCAACCAGTTCGTAGACGCGGTGGTTTCGTAGCCCAGACGGGTTCGTAGACGGTGATTTCGTCAATTATAGGGCTAATCAAACGTATAACAAACTTACATATCAAGGTCCGAAGTAATATCATTTGAAGTGGAACAAACATTTTCAAATAATATTTTACGTTACCTGTATACAAACCAATTTCTTCCATGACTTCCAGTCAAATTCAGATTAGAAAGAAATCAAGCTGAAAATGTAAGTGTAAGCATTCGTCTGCTATGACAAGGGGACATAACTCTCGATGATATACTTTATTGGAGACCGCTTTTTAATTGTTGTTCTGTGCTTGTCCTAAGAACAGTAAGAACTTGTACAGTTACATTTTAAAATCTTTTCCTAGAAAAGACATTATAAATGTCCATAGATGTGTTGAAGGCTACACGCCTTGAAACAATTTAGTCAGATAATGTTCAAAACTAAGGAAATAAAGTAGGATAATGGCAAATATCCAATATGATTAAAATCAATGAGATCTGATTATCCAGTAACAGTCTCCTCTGAATGGAGAAGCAAAATTGTTTTCTTTTTATCGATATATATTGTGTTCTCTTTCTCCTACATTTAATACAACCTGAGAACAACTGTTTTCCAAATACATTTCCGTCAAAGACTATCGAGTGGTTCTAATACCTGATCCTATATAGTTTGGGTCCAGGAGGTAGAATTTTCGCAAAGGTCTTAACTCAACAAACCTTTAGGTTATTTTAATTCTGCAGGCAGTACAATGAAACATAAATTGTCGTTCTAGTCAATTGCTTCTTAATCAACAAACTAATAATTATTGAGTAGAAAGTTGTATAGTGAAGGCATAACATTCTACACAAAAATAAAGACTTCTTAACATCTGTTCAACAATCAGTCAAAAGCCGCAAAAAATGTGATTAGAAATGTCAGTGTCTCTGTTTTCCCAAAAATTTCGAATAACTCTCCTTCTCGTTTTCTCGTAAATATATTTATTACGAAACTGTTTATATTGTATTTTAAAATGATTGAGACGGAAAACTTTTCAACAATATACTATACACCAAAGTAGGGAATTTTTGTCATTGTCAGCAATGGTATGGGGTGTTAGGACTGGCCGAACTGAGCTCCATATTGCCTATGACAGATTCACAGGTCAGTACTAGCGGGACAACGTCATATAATTAATGTGATATTCGGACAACGTCCTGGACAACCTTCCATTTTCCAAGATGATAATGCAGGTGCAGAATTTATATTCAATTCGTCTAACATCATAACATCCAAGTCATAACATGCCAGCACTCATTCCTGATCTTTATCATTCTTTAAACGTCTTGGACGTCATTGCTAAAGGTTACGTTGACGTCAAAATCCAGACCTCGGTGGGACACTGTCTGATGAGTGGAACAGCATGAGTGAGTGAGTGAGTTTAGTTTTACGCCGCACTCAGCAATGTCCCAGCTATACGGCGGCGGTCTGTAAATAATCGAGTCTGGACCAGACAATCCAGTGATCAACAACATGAGCATCGACTTAATGCAATTGGGAACCGATGACGTGTCAATCAAGTCAGCGAGCCTGACCACCCGGTCCCGTTAGTCGCCTCTTACGACGCCAAGCGTGGGTTACTGAAGATCAATATTCTAACCCGGACCTACACGGGTCGGAGCACATTAGACAATGACATGCTTCTGGCTCTCCAGGAGCATATGTGACACTAGAATGTATGAGTGTTTAGTCCAGTGTTTGCCTTTAACCCTGAAAAGCTGCAGGCCCTAAGGACACAGAATCATACAAAGTTGTAGGTCCTGATCAGAATGTATAGGCCCTGTTTTAGCTACAATATAAGTAATTCCCAGCCAAAAAATGTGACAACTAAAAATATTTGTTCGAGGTTAAACGATCATATCTCAGTAATCTAAATTGTTTCTTCGAAAACTGATAGTTGTTTCCCTTACAGACAATAACTGCTGATCAAGATAAAAACTAGAAATAACTGAATGATATTTTCCAAGAAATAATTCTCTTAGTTATTGGGGATGAAAAAGCTGTTGGCCATAAGGACCTGCAGAAAACAAAAGCTGTGGGTCCGAGTTTTCTTTCAGTCGGCTTCTTGCCTAAGGACCGACATTAACCCCCTACTATTCTCGCGCGGTATATGAGCGTCTGCTTTGTCACCAACATCAAGTCAGCGGTTTCAATGCTACTGAAATCTCTGGCTGACCAAGCGGAATGGACTATTTCCTGTATGCACGATGAAAAATTGCGGTAACGGTACACAGAAAACGGCAATTTGATGGTCGGAAAGTACACTTCTCTTAAAGCTGTCCGTATATCTGTATCCCATCTCCCACTCACCCTGCGATTTCATTCCGGCGTGAAACAATAAAAAGGTCTTTTTACTTCAGTTTCCCTGCCGCTTTCCAATTGTATATATAGGCTGATATGACGTGAAGTATAGAGCATTCTTACCCTTGCACTCTCATAAAAACAGGCCAACTTGACCTTTGCTCACATCCACATCCAGTCTGTCTCACAGTCCCTGAACCACATTATTTTCCCCAATGCCTAGCCCTCCCTGCAGTGCTCAAGCCCTAAATGAAACAAGTCTAGATTTCCTCAGATTATCTCTGGTCTCACTGGTGCTCCTTTCCAATTTAAATGGGTTTGTTTGTTACTATCAAAATTATATATATTCAGAGACTAATCATTAGTCTAATCCACATCTATTGACAATAAATCCGAACCAAAGCGCCTCGATCTACTCATGAATTATTTTAAAGAATATTACCAAATTTATCTAAACTGTTATTTTAATTTGCAAAAATAAGTTACATACGCAACTAGTTAAACATTTTTAAATTCAATTTTTAAAGTTAGAAATGAGAAATGCCAAAAACTACGGATGGCCTAATGATAACACGGATGATGAAATTAACAGAGCCATTAAATCTATAACACAACATCCAGTAATAATAAAACTTTTTTAAAAAAACACCAAAATATAAAAATAATTATTGATATAATAACTCGCGTTAAACTGGTATATTTTTACCTTACTCGTACATAACAAATCCACAGCTTGTCATATACAATCTGATTTAAGGGTACACCCGTGAAGATCTGGGTTAGAATGGTCTTCAGTATCCCATGCTTGTCGTAAGAAGCGACTAACGGGATCGGGTTGTCAGGCTGGCTGGCTTGGTTGACACATGTCATCCGCGGTATCCAAATTGCGTAGATCGATGCTCGTGCTGTTGATGACTGGATTGTCTCATCCAGACTCGATTATTGTTAGAGCTATAAATTCACTGAAAAATGGTAAATCAGGAGGTATGGGTGGAATTCCACCAGACTTTATTAAAAAAAGCATTAAGATTAGTTCCTTATTTTGAAATTTTGTTTAATGAAGTTCTTGACAGCGGTGTTTTTCCTGGCAGTTGGAATACTGGCATGATAGTTACTTTATTTGAGAAGGGCAATATCACAGATCCTAATGATGATCGTGGTATGTCTTTGTTGAACACCCTTGGGAAGGTTTTCACCTCTATTATAGAAACTAGAATTAGACATTGGCTGGAATTAAACTCTATCATACATGAATCACAGGTGGGTTTCAGGAACGATTATGCCACAGTGGATAATATATTTACCTTGCAGTCACTGTGCCTTATTTGATTTTCGGAAAGCTTTGATTTGATAGATAGATATAAATTATTATACTTGTTACATGATAAGGGTATTTGCGGTAAATTGTACAGTGTTCTGGGTGATATGTATTCTAAGCTTAAAACTTGTGTTAAAACTACCAATAGCAGGTCAGATATTTTTGATACATCGCCTGGTGTTAGACAGGGTTGCATGTTAAGTCCGGTTTTGTTTGTTTTATTCATTAATGAATTAATATCAGATTTTACACAGAGTGGTTTAAGGGATATATCATGACCAGTTAGCGGAAGTTTACTGTTGTTGTTTGCAGATGATCTTACTTTGATTGATGACACAGTTATAGGTTTACAAAAGAATTTAGATTTTTTGGGAAGGTTCTGCTGCAAGTGGGGATTTGGAGGTAAATTTGGACAAGAGTAATGTGATTGTATTTAGAAATGGCGGAATTTTAAGGAGTGTAGAAAGATGGTTGTATTCTGGTGTTGAACTAAAATATGTTACATATTATAAGTATTTTGGATTTGTATTTTTTTCCAGACTAGTTTGGTAAAAGGCATGTGAAACTTTAGTTATTCAAGCTAGAAAAGCAAGCTTTCCAGTTCACAGGCTACAGAAATCGTTTTCAACGCTACCTTTTCATATTGTCCAAAGTATTTTTACTCTAAAATAATGCCTATTTTATTATATGGTTCAGAGATCTGTGGATATACCTTTAGGTCGTCGGTAGAAAAGATACAGAGTGACTTTTTCAAGAGATGTCTTTGTGTTTCTAGGCGTACTTCTAGTAATGCCATTTTAGGAGATGTAGGTAGAAGTTTTTTATGTGTACACTACTACAGTCGTTGTATTGGTGTAGATTACTTCATATGGACAGGTCTAGGCATCCTAAGGCCTGCTATAAAATGTTGAAACAGATCGATGAACAAGGTAAATTTTGCTGGGTGTCACATATTCGTAAGTTACTCTTTGAAACTGGTTTTGGTTATGTTTGGAATAGCCAAGAATGTGGTAATGTCAAGATTTTCCGGTCTATGTTTACACAGAGATGTAAAGATATTGAGTATCAAAATTGCCATTCCAAGATTTCAACGTCATCTTTTTTTAATAATTGTGGTAATTTTAAAACTCCTTTGGGAGTTGAGAAGTATGTATTAGAGCTGTTACAGTCAAATGATCTCTTAAGAGTATATTGTAAATTTCGTTGTGCATCGCATAAATTAAATGTTCAGTTACTACGTTTTAAACGTTTGAAAGACCATAACCAACTGTAATGCTCGAAGTGTAATTTAGGATCTGTTGGAGATGAATTTCATTTTTTTCTATTATAAGACATGTAGAGAACTGTTTGTACCACCATACTATTATACCAATCCATCCCATGATAAATTTGTCTCACTAATGTCAACAACAATTTATGTTCTTATAAAGAGGTTATCACTGTTTCTCTAAGCAATTTACCATGTTAAGTAGTCGTGCACTGTATGATGTAAGAAGTATGTATTAGAGCTGTTCCAGTCAAAATATCTCCTAAGAGTGTACTGTACATTTCATTGTGCATTGCATAAACTAAGTGTTCACATTCAACGTTTATAATGTTTGAAAGATCATAACCAACTGTTATGCTCGAAGTGTAATGCTTGATCTGTTGAAGAATTTCACTTCCTTCTGTTATGTCTTCATTATAAGACATGTAGAGAACTGTTTGTACCACCATACTATCATAACAATCCACCCCTTGATAAATGTGTCTCACTAATGTCAACAACAAATTCTTTTCTTATAAGGAGTGAATGAGTGAGAATGGTTTTACGCCGCTTTTAGCAATATTCCAGCAATATCACGGCGGGGGACAC
>VKKT01001467.1:58889-69229 GCA_008038995.1 Haliotis laevigata | reverse complement strand
GCATGCACGTCGTCATATGAGCGAAATATTCTCAAGCACGACGTTAAACCCCATTTCACCACACCTATACAACGGAGGACGTTACAACCCGTCCATGGGGATTTTTTTTTTACTTATGAAGGAGTTGTGTTTTACGTCGTTGGGCAGTATTTATGTGATATTTAAATGAGATTCATAACAACGATAATCGGATCCTGGCACGCTTAAAGGACGCAACTCTGAACAGTGTGTTACGTCGACTTCTGAAGCCAGTGTCCCATTACTAAGTACTGACAGTTATCAACAACTAAGATAGTAGTGAGTGAGTGAGTATTGCTTTACGCCGCTTTTAGCAATAATCCGACAATACCGGAACACCGGAAATGGGCTTCACACATTGTTCCCATGTGTGGAATCGAACCGGGATCTTCGGCGTGACGACCGAACACTTTAACCACTAGGCTACCCAACCACCCCTACAAGGACAGTAGAACTTTGTTGGAAAGTTTGTGTCTGCTTTCTGAGATATGCCAGGTAGTTACATGTGTTTCGTAACATTGATAATTCTCAGTTAACCACCTTGTAGACAGGTTTCCATCACTCACTCCTCAGAGCCCTGAATCCATTACATGTAAGTATATCAGTGCAGTAGTCTTGAACATGTCAGTATATTGCATGTTACCCCACTTTACATAAGAATATAGTGAGTGAGTGAGTTTGGTTTTACGCCGCTTTTAGCAATATTCCAGCAATATCACCGCGGGGAACACCAGAAATGGGCTTCACACATTGTACCCATGTGTGGAATGGAACCCGGGTGTTCGGCATGACGAACGAACGCCTTAACCACTAGACTACCCCACCGCCCCCTTAAGAATATATAAACATAAGCTATGCCATGCTAAATGTATGGACTGATATAGATCACAGAGGTCATTTGATATCCGCGCAGATCCGAGTTAGAAATGATCTTCAGAATCCCATGCTTGTCATAAGATGCGACTATTGAGATCGAGCGGTCAGGCTCTCTGATTTGGTTGGCACATGCTATCATATTCCAGTTGCGTAGAACGATGCTCATTGTATTGATCACCGGATCGTCTGGTCCAGACTCGATTATTTACAGACCGCCGCCATATACAGTCCGTTTGAGACAAAATCATACCGATGATCTGCAATCTAACACAAAAACAAATAGACATAAAAGAATCAAACCAACGCGGACTGCAATAAAAACAACAGACCAACTCTAGAAAAAGATTGCATAATGTGTGTCCCCAAAATAAAAAATATGTTTAAGAAACTGTCATCATTTATTTGTGCGTTTTCCCAGTTTGTTACAAGGGCGCATTGGCAACGAAAGGAACAGCACGAAAACAGCATTAGTGACGTCAGAGACATGTGATAACTGTTGATTAACAAAGTGAGGGAAAATGAAGGTCTATAATTTACAAAGTCTATGATTTCTTCAAGGACGGAAATGAGAGGGGTGACCCAAGTATGCAATTATTAAGTACATACAGCACACTGCCTGTGCAGCTGGGGGATTTGTCATCTTGCCAGATCAAAAAATTGCTGAAAACCCACTGTAGTTGGAATATTGATGAGTTAAGCGACAACCAAAGTAAAGTAAAATAAAATAAGCAGTATGTTGGGAAGCGCACGTACAAATTCCCAATCATCATCAGCTTATCCCTACAGTGTTCGTAACGCCCCCAAAGCCGTTGATAATCCAGTGTATCTTAATCCCTGTTTATCTATTTTCACAAATTTGAAACAGTTACGATACACAGATGCCCTTTTAATATATATTCCTATTTAATGACATCAAAAACTCATTCACTGATACAATAAATTCGATTTTATTATATCATCTTATATAATTATTGATATGTTAAAAATTAATCATTGTTATCAATAAAGAATGATAATTTAAAAGAAATAGATATATTATAAAAGTATATTTATTTATATCACAGTGAGATATTTTTTATCAATAAATGTATTTCGAGATATCAAATATCAAAAGTATTTTTTACATCCCAAGATCGTATTGCTCAGCTTATTAAATCGCAAGATGGTCTGTACGTTATACTAATGCTCAAACAATTCTAAAAGATATACCCTCAAGTTAAATGCGTGCACATGACGGGGTGGACGGACAATAAGTTTGCTGACTTGTACCTCTGTCTGTAGAAGCAGGGCCTAAGTACAAAGCCTTGAATAATTAATTACAAATTCTATTTTTAGATATCAGTTATCCGTTGTCGACAAAATAGTTTATCTAAAATTCCTTTGAGGCAGTGTCAAAGTCATGACTGACTGCAAGGCGAACAGGTCCCCTATGTATTAGTTTGAGTTAATTATGCATTTTCTGTATAATCAAGACGACTGTGATCAGTTAGGGTTGCCATGATACCCGTGTACGTTACGATACACAATATGTATCCTCATACATAATCTCCACAATGCTGGGTGTAAACTACTACAATTCTTTCGTGGCTCAGGGGCGGTGGGGTAGCCTAACGGTTAAAGCGTTCGCTCGTCACGCCGAAGACCGGGGTTCGATTCCCCTCGTGGGTACAATGTGTGAAGCTTATTTCTGGTGTGCCCCGCCGCTGAAATATTGCTAAACGTGGTTCGGGGTGTGTACGGGTATAACGTTTAGGTCAAAGGTTTTAGCGCGTATTAAAACAGACTGGTCGAAGGCCCGGGTTCGGTCCCCCAAGAGGGTACAAAGCTCATTTCTGGTGTCCTCTATCGTGGTATTGCTGGGACATTGCTGCAACAGGCGTAAAATCACACGGAACATATGTTCAATAGACACTATCACAATAATTCAACGTAGCACTGTCTGTAAGATCATATACACATCCCTGTTTTAGCCAAAGAAATTCAGAGACTGGAGAGCAAGGAGTGAATACTAGGGATACATCGATGCATCAATACTGTTTCTAAGGCGATACAATTATCGATACATTCAAAACTGTATCGATATTTAGTTTTGAAAGTATCGGTTTAAATATGTTTTTGTATCGTTTACATTTTGCAATGGTATCATGTCTTTTGATGTTATGAAAGTTGTAACTGAATATTTTTCATGAACAAAGATGGGAAAGTAGAACTTTTTAATCTCTGAAAATCAAAACTGTTGATCTTTTCATAGACAGTTATAAAATATGAAATATTAATGTTCACAATGTAACTAAATTTACGCAATAATGCCGCGAAAATGGGTATTGTGATGCGTATCGAGTCGTGACATGGGTATCGTGATACGTATCGATTCACGAAACTTATGCTTCGTGACAGCCCTAGTGAAAGCGGCAGCACACCGCATCGCCAATTTTGCAGCTATTCACAGCGAACTTTAGAGAGTGTTTCTTTAATACTCATGGTTCCCCGACGATTATTTTGTATAAAACCGTGTGTATTTCAGGGACATCACTCTAGGTCGTCATGTACGAACGTCATACCTTCCTGTGTGAGATGTGTGCTTGCCAGATAGCACGAGGCAAATTTTTCTTCTTCCGCTCAAGGTTATTCGTCTTCCTAAGGTAATTGTTTATCTGACGTATAATATTTTGTTTTTAGCTGACCAGTATGAAAATGTGAAACGGCAGTTCTCTGCCAATGATCAGCAGCGAGATGTATAGTTCTTGTATCAGGAGACCCGTGAAGATCATGGTTAGATTTGATCTTCAGTAACCCATGCTTGTCGTAAGAGGCGACTAACGGGATCGGGTGGCCAGGCTCGCTGATCTGGTTGACACATGTCATCGTATCCCAATTGTGTAGATCGATGCTCATGTTGTTGATCACTGTTTGGTCTGGTCCTGACTCGATTATTTACAGACCGTAGTCATGTAACTGTAATATTGCTAAGTCCGGCGTAAAACTAAACTCATTGTCCCAGGAACGTGCTGTAACATTTGTCATGTTTGATTTATCTGTTGTCTCTAGTGTTGCAAATGACAAAAACCTGTTTGATATTCACCGAGATCGTCACGTTCTAACTGTGTTGAAACTTTTTTTTCTTTCCCTGTTACCAGATTTCTTGTACGTACACACACAAAAAACTCTATCTACTCTAATCTAGTAAACAATTATCTTGCTTTTCCGGTTGAGAAGTATTGTTGAAATATGTTTTGACTCAGTTGTCTTTTGATAAGCTTAGGTGCGAGAATGAACCTTGGTACTGGCCAGTTGGTGAGTTGTGTTTTAGGCCACTGTTATCAGTACTCCATCAATATCACGGCGGAGGAAACGGGCTTCTCATACTGTATTCGTGTTGGGAATCGAACCCTGACCTTCGGTGTGACGAGCGAACGCTCAGCTACTAGGCTACCCCACCGCTCCTACTAGATAACTAACATAGCTTGCCGTGTGCACCTATACATATCTAAGCTGGTGACACAGAAAATACTGATATGAACGAAATATATCGCACCGAGCTTTGATTTCTTACGTCCTGAAATTGTGACGTCAAAGACACCTTCATGCCTATGACGTCACTGACAGGTGCCCAGCTGACGTTACAGCTGAATAAGCTGACGTTCAAAGTGCTCCACATAGTGCTGACGTTATAGAATAATACCTTAATGCCTTTTCAGGAATTTGTGTATATGACAAGTTATCATTTTGTTGTGACTAGATGCTGCTTTGAAATTATAATAATTACATTTCTAATAACGGTGAAATTATGTCCTATACGTATGTTTTATATTAACTGTTGATCTACTGGTTCGATTAAAAGCGATAAGGTATCCAGTTCACAATAACTCAAATCAATAATGATAACGCAAATCCATAATCTTTTAGAAAACACACGATGAAAAAATATGTGACGTGTGCTATTTTTGGGGTGAAAACAAAATGCATAAACAGTATTTTCTGAGACATAGCCGTGAAGATTATTTTTCATTGACATGTCGGTAGGGCAAGAAGTGTGTAAAGAAATAGGCAATGTTGTAAGAAAGACTTACAGTAGCATCGTTTCGACATACTTGTCATTCGATCGGCGATATGTTTACAAAAAATACAGAAGAATTAATTACATGTATCGTTTACTTGTTTTGTTATCTCCAATATGGCGTATGGTCTGATATGTAACCTGAGATTAGGGTACACCATTAGTGGTTTAGAGGGCCGGGCGCCATAAGAACCGGTAGTCATGTAAAGCTAACTCTCCTATCATAGAGTCCGCAAAGTGTTCTATGAATGGCCCACCCAAAATGGCGACGGTAAGGGATTTGTCAGTGCACTGAATGTTTTGACTGGTGCAACTTCTCGCGATTGAGCGACCAGAACCTGATAATCATTTATGTCCATTGCAGGTGAATCACATTGTCTCCGCTATCTGGATATTGATGTAGCGGTGGATTGGAGATTTTTATGTCCTTTTCAGCCTCGAAATAACGACAATATTTGTAGACAGCCGAGCAGACAGTGGTTACTGACTGGGTCACACCTAGATTTGACCAACCAGCGAAATCTACTCGTGTAAGCTTTCCCTGTTTGAGTTGGACTGTGAGACATGGTATCAAAGTTCATAAGTGTTTGATACGTAAAAACAAAGAAAATCCGCCGGTCATTGTGGTACATGAAGCGAATTTGACCCAAAAACATTTTCCGGAAGCTGAGTTTCGTGAACACAGAGCGACAAGGCAAACTGATGAGAAACTGTCATTTCGTCCGAGGAGTGTCTGGCGTGGGCTTTAGATTCTCTACACAATCAGTGTGAGAGATAATTAAAGAAATATCATATCTTACTCCAGTTAGTGTGATTGTGAGAAGTGTTAATATCATTCACAAGTCCTCACTTTGAGGGAAGGCTACACCATGAAGGAATACAAAGTAGTGGTCCTGGGGAGTGGAGGTGTGGGGAAAAGTGCTCTCACAGTCAAGTTTGTGTCGGGTAATTTTATGGAGAAGTATGACCCCACGATTGAGGATTTCTATCGGAAAGAGATAGAAGTCGATTCAGCGCCATCTGTTTTAGAAATATTAGACACAGCCGGCACGGAGCAGTTTGCGTCCATGCGTGATTTGTATATAAAGAATGGACAAGGATTTGTGATTGTCTACAGCATTACCAGTCTTCAGACTTTCCAGGATATTAAGACAATGAGAGAACAAATTCAGAGAGTGAAAGGGGTGGACAAAATCCCCATGATATTAGTCGGGAACAAAGCTGACTTGGAACATCAACGTGAGGTCCCTTCTACTGAGGGGTCGACGCTGGCACAGTACTGGGGCTGTCCGTTTCTAGAAACGTCAGCTAAAAGTACGCAAAATGTCAATGAAGTTTTTATTGAAATTGTTCGAGAGATGAATACAAGCCCAGTAAAGGAGAAGCAAGGCTGCTGTAGTATACTTTGAGGTATGTATAACACTCCATATACTTGCCCTTCTTACATATTTACACTTGTTTGTTTTCAGAGAAGGCTGACAGTCAGAGATATGGAGGCTTATATCCTAAGATACCAGGATATAAGCTGTGAACTTGAAGCAGATAAGGAAATCCTTATTACCCAGCAATATTGAAATAATTGAATTGATTTATAAGTTAAAGCCAGAGGTCCATAGACATACAAAGACAATATGGATAATATTAATGGTGATGTGTAATTAAGTGACAGTATATTGTGGTAAAGTTCCCTAAGGCAGGGATTTAGTTTGAGTTGCTCAGAGGCTGATAAATGGTCGCCAGTCCACAGTACATGACAGAACAATATTCCAATTACAATATACGTCCCTCGGAATATACAGAATTGCAAACCATGAAACGTTATTTTATCATTATCACTCTTTTTCCTCAATTTGTCTGCCAAAGGTGCTCAGCTGGGAATCCAGGATAATCCCTGTAAGGTCCTTAGATATTATGGTCTTCTCTTTCATATTGAACCAGAGCTATTGTAATTCATTTGTGTAAATATTTAGAGGGCTCCTAAGTTGGGAGAACTTGTGCCTAATACCATTCACTTTTTGTGAATAAAAACTGTTTAAGATGAAACAAACCACAGTTCCTCATGAGCTGCTAATGAAAACTGCACAAGAAACCATTCCCAATTAATATGAGATGTATACAACAAATACAAATATACATAATGGTATCACTCTGTCACACTGTAAAAAGGGTTGGTTGATATTTGGTCTTAACAGTAACACCCATGATACAGTAAGACCCATGATCCATGGGTTGGTTGATATGTGGTCATACCCATGATCCATGGGTTGGTTGATATGTGGTCTTAATACCCATGATCCAAGGGTTGGTTAACATATGGTCGTACCCATGATCCAGGGGTTGGTTGATATATGGTCATACCCATGATCCAGGGGTTGGTTGATATATGGTCATACCCATGATCCAGGGGTTGGTTGATATATGATAACACCCGTGATCCAAGTTTTGGTTAAAATGTGGTCATACCCTGAGGAACTCGAGGGTAAGGGTTCGAATCCCGCATGGGCTCAACCCAACAAAAGTACTAGAATCTGCGCTTTACTAAGATAAGAAAGTGTAATCCCAAATATAACATATGTTACATTTGACCACTTTCTAAATGGCATTGTGTAATCATCCAAGTGTTGGTTAATATATGGTCATACTCATGATCCATGGGTTGGTATGTATGTGGACATAACACTCATAACCCTGGTTTGTATTCTAGTTTTCCATGGCAATCAAGAATGATCAACTTGCTGTAGGAAAGTATGAACTATACTATTATTGTTATTATCATGGTCATCGGATCAATCTATGTTCAGGTTTCATTCACAGCTCTCATGGAACTCTACAAACTAAGCTGCCTAAGAGGAGCTAGGTTGTCAGTCCTATTACTGTCTAATCCTACTGGGTACCCATTCACAGCAGGTTGAATGGAATACCTGCATCATGTGGCCAGGGAACCTTTGTTTCTTAGAGTGAGTGAGTGAGTGAGTTTAGATTTACGCCGCTTTTAGCAATATTCCAGCAACATCATGACGGGGGACACCAGAAATGGGCTTCACACATTGTGCCCATGTGGGGAATCGAACCCGGGTCCTTGGCGTGACGAGCGAACACCTTAACCACTAGGCTGCCCCTTTGTTTCTTAGAAATATGACATCATCTACCTCTATCCAGGGATAAATGAACACGATGCAGTGTATAAAATAACCTTAGCGCCATGACTGTCGTAAGTCAGTGTCAAGTTATGAACGTTACGTCACCTTAGCGCTAAGGTCGCTTTGTACAACAGCATCTTACTCTTCTTGGAATACCATAAATATCAAACTTATCATGGGTGATCACTGGTAAGGATATTGCTAGCAATTAGGTTCTTCGTAACCTGCTAATATTCATGTTTCTTAACAAAGTTTTTTTTTCTAGATTCTAAATCTTCTGAAACTGTCTTATTGTTTTACATCTTTTATCCGTTTCAACAATGATGAGTCATTAGATTAAATAGAAATAATGCTTTACTTCCTCTTCAGCTTTTTTGAAGGTTGTTTCTGGTGGCGCTGCATTGTGATGGTACTGAAATTGCGGAGTCAGCAATTAACAAATGTATCGAAAGAAACTATGATGGTTTCCTTGTAACTAGGAAGGTGCATTGTGTAATTCAGCTCAAAGCAATTTGTTTAGCTGTGTGATGGTCAAATTAAAATTATCGCATCCAGACCAGACAGTCCAGTGATTGACGTCATGAGCATCAATCTATGCAGTTGGTATACAATGACGTGCATGGACCAGGACAGAGAGAATAACTGGCTGATTTGATTGGTCAGAGCTTATGACAAGAATAAACATTTTTTTGGTTCGATCTCTTATTTAGCGGTTGTGAAATTTGACATGTGTAAGACTAGAAAATCTGTAATGAATATACTCAAGTAATTTAAAAAACCAAACCACATACATGGTTACTGAAATAAAACTGACACTAGTAACTGTGGTCATGATGTAAGATCCAGCATATAGCTCCAGTCCGCATGCTTTGCTTATAAGCTTAAGGAACAAGGGTGAATTATTGCAGTTAATCCCTTGATGGATTAGCCTTGTCATAAATTGCTGTGTCAGCATTATGTGATTATCAAGCACTGGTTATGGGAGGCTGACAGGCAGGACTAATTACTGAGTAAGGTTGATCCCTCTTATGTAACAGCACTAACACTCTGCATACCTGTGTGGACTATTGTGTTGGATCTGACATGTATTTATCAGTATGTTGATCTCGGTACCTGTATTTTTGGTCAATTGTTTTACTCACTTGAGGTAACTATCCACAATAAATTAAGGTCGATTAGTGTTCAGCCTAAGTATTATTAAACATGAATCATGCCTTTATGTTACTGTTATAGTGTGATTCACATGATTAGGGAGTGTTCCGAAGTATGATAATCCTGGGCCCTGGGGGCTTGTTACCTTGTTACTTTGTTACCTTGATTATCACATTGAATTTGGGTTTCCCTTTATCTGTTTGTTTTTGTATAATTAGGATCCAGTGACAATGTTGAATTTCATCCTTCATTTTGAACTCTCTGAGGGAATCAGTGATACTTGGACATACTATTTGTCTGGAAAATCTACCTGGGAGGTGGAAGGGTGGTGGTTCAATACCCTGGTTGCGTCACATCAAAATATGTAACAAATATGGCACTCATTGTTAAAGGAATATAACTAGTATTGGTTACCTCCCAGTATACATCATATTGATAGATGGTACTTGTTGTTGCCCTGCCTGGCACTCGTTAAGGGAATAAAGCTAAGACTGGTTACCTCCCTGGATGTGTCATTTTGAAAGATGGTACTTGTTGTTCTGCTTGCACTTGTTAAGGGAATAAAGCTAATATTGTCACATCCCTGGATGCATCATATTGAAAGATGGTACTTGTTGTTGCTCTGCCTGCACTCGTTAAGGGAATAGAGCTAAGATTGGTTACCTCCCTGGATGCGTCGTATTGAAAGATGGTACTTGTTGTTGCCCTGCCTGGCACTCGTTAAGGGAATAAAGCTAAGATTGGTTACCTCCCTGGATGCGTCATATTGAAAGATGGTACTTGTTGTTGCCATGCCTGGCACTCGTCGTTAGGGGAATTAGCCCAGGTCACCTTGAAGTCAGTATTGTGTTTCATCTGGGTATTGCTGTTACCCTGGTATCTTTGTAGTAGAAGTGTTCACGAATGGTTTTTCAAGGTAATAGGACATTGGTTCCTGCAAGTTTCAGATGTCTGTCTGACCCATTGAACATTCACAGGACCCAGAGAATAACATTAAACATACATTTCGGATTTAACATTTCTTATAATTGACAGTGAAATTATTAACAAACACAAGATATATAAACAGCAAACAAGTGTCACATGTCACATATAAC
>VKKT01001466.1:128793-141999 GCA_008038995.1 Haliotis laevigata | reverse complement strand
TGTCAACCAAGTCAGCGAGCCTGACCACCCGATCCCGTTAGTCGCCTCTTACGAGAAGCATGATCACTTTTGTGGCAAGCATGGGTTGCTGAAGACCTATTCTGCCCCGGATCTTCACGGGTCATGACGTCATAAGAGCGTCTGGTGGGATCGTATGAGTATTCTCACTGACGTGGCTGATGCAAGTCGTATCCCAAATGCGTGGATCGATGCTCATGTTATCAACCACGGGAATGTGTGACCCAGATTCGATGTTTTACAGATCGCCAGACCGACAGCTCGATTGGAATAGGTCCCCAGAAACATATGCTCGTCGGGTTATATGGCATTTTGTTCAGAGCATGTCTAATCCTGTTGTCTTTTGGACAATAAAATATGTTTAAACCAGAGCATGTCAGCGTGCCCCAGAAACATGAAACGGTGCTCATAACATTAACCACTGGTTTGTCTACTTCAAAGTCGATCACTTGTAGGTAGCTTTCATGTACCTGGTGGGATAGCCTTGTGGTTATAGGTTCGCTCGTCACGCCGAAGACCCGGGTTCGATTCCCCACATGGTTACAATATATGAAGTCCATTGATGGTGTACCTATGCTACTGGTAAATGTGGCGTTAAACAACAAACACACATGCAGATGCGTCACGGTGCCACGTGACAAACAAACGCATCACTGATGAGCTTTGACCTACTTTTCATTTCTGATACCAACGGCTTGCTGATCCTGTGACAATGACTAACGTCCTATTTTTCCAAGAACATGCGCGGACCTTGTACGTTGTAACGCGCCCTGTGTTTACACTACATGCATACATCACCGAGAGACATGTACAGATTGTTTACACACACTTGAACCGTATACCTACACATGAAATCATCAGCACTGTGTAACTGGGTTAGTGAGTGTGTGTTGTTTTACGCCGCTTTGGGCTATATTCCAGCAATATCCCGGACACTGGAAAAGGGTTTCTCACATTGAACACATGTGAGTAATCGAACCCAGGTCTTCAACGTGACGAGGGCGGTGGCGTAGCCTAGTGGTTAAGCGTTCGCTCGTCACGCCGAAGAACCGGGTTTGATTACCTACATTGGCACATTTCTGGTGTCCCCCGCAGTGATATTGCTAGAATATTGCTAAAAGCGGCGTAAAACCTCACTCACTGACTCAGTCTTCATCTAGACGAGCGACTGATTAAACCACAAGGCTACCCTACCGCCCTCTGCGTCTAACACATATTTTTTGTTGGTGGTGGTGGTCTGGGTTTTTTAATAGCATCTACGCCACCTCATGTTTTGACTGGCTTATTGTCTGAAAGCTCAGACGCTACGTGTTGGCAAATAAGACTGATGTCTTATTACCGCGTTCTACAAGGAAATATGTGCAACAAGATATTTATCACCGTTTCCTTTTTGAAACAAATAAAAAAAAATTAAAACCGTCCGGCATGTTACATAAGCTGCGAGATTGTAATATTCAAGAAAAAAAACCTATGCTCCATTGGTCAAAGGCTGTGATACGTGGGTATTTGTTTACGCCCCAATCAGCTATCTGTAAATAATCAAGTCTGGACCTGACAATCCAGTGATTGATATTATGAGCAACGATCCACTATCGACAGTTCGTGTTTTGAGACATTGTATCTCTGTGATTCGTGTTATTGTTAATTGTTGAAGCCATTACAACTGTATGTAAATATAGTGGCAGGCAGACGCAATGGTGATTGTTGACTTAGATCAGACTGGCTGGGCTGTTTGTCCAAACCTCATCCCCCTTTAAGGATGGGATTAGAAAGCAAAACAGAAAACATACTGAGAGCTGGATATAGCTAGCATTTCAGCCTATGTACGCCTTACAACCTGCAAGTATCGGATTTAATTACCGTTCAGTGTGTATCGATTTTTGTTTCTTTTTACAAGGACGCAGTGTTTACAATTTGTCTATCCAGGGATTTGAGAAGCCATGAGATGTTCAGTCACAACGAAAGTGATGAGGACGTCCCAGTGTTTTCATAATACCATACATAGTTGGTACTTACTTAGGGGAACTTAGGGGCACCTATACAGGAAGTTTCCATTGGTATTAATAAGTTGTGGGAAAGCCGCATCTAATCAAGACAGAAACAGGTCTTTAGTGAAAAACCACCCTGTCACGTGATACACTGAACGGGAAGCGAGATTTCCAACAGTTTGTAGATTAACAAACCCACGGAAGTTCCAACCTTTTGAAGATAATAATTTAACGTATTTTTATAAAGTATTTGTTTTCAGAATATGACACGGATTGGTGGCCAGTCTTTTCATGAATAAATTTGTTCGTGAACAGGTCAGATTACTGGGACTGTTGTCTTGGAATATAAATTGCTAATTGGTCAACAGGTGTTAAAATTGTTATTTTCCAATTTAGTCAGTTGATTGTGTGGGTCATTTAACACTGGTCTGGCTGTTGGTGAATCTGTACTTAAGATGGGTGTTGCTTGCTATAATTATATATATGTGATCCGAGTTGATGGTTACTTGTAAAGTCAACAGTTGTTGATACCAATGTTATATTTCAAAATACATCTGAAGAACAAAAACATTAGGTAAATTTATAAACAACTTTCTTTTTAAAAACTTCAGATGTATTTTAAAACATTCATAATCCATGTCCGATGAGATAAGGTTGTCCATAAGCCATCACAAGTTGTCAACAAAAACAAGTAGTTTTTTATGAGTTTCATAAATTTATTTTTGGTCATTGTCTTTTTTTTCGTACAAATCTCTTTTATGAAAGTCAAACATTGCACAAAAAATAACAATTTCATGACAAAATATAACACATTTGCATTGGTTGTGCATTGATAATGCTCAGAGTAGCTTGGTAGCTGTACAACATAGGAACGCTGGCAATCCGCCATTCTCACTGGGTCAGAATTCTACACATGTTTGTTGTCGTACTCATTGCCTGGCCGTGTACGGGAAGAACGCTGCGATTGGTCATTGACTGGTGTATCAACCAATCAACGCAGTGCAAACCTGCCGCCAAATTGACGTAGGCACAATCGATCCCGTGGCCCAGCTAAATTTAGTCTGCCGTGATGGAAAATTTTCAATGGGCGATTTTGGAACAATAGCGACAGGACTGGACACGTCGGTTGCTTTAGCAACTGATTAGACTGGGAATGTTATCAATCACCACCAAAAATCCGATTTGAAAACATTTTAGAAGAACCAAAGCATTTCAATCAGGATAACATGGCAGAATATGGTAAACATTTGTAGAAGTCTGACCCAGTTATTTGGAACAATATGGAATATTGACTTTGTCAAATTAACACCCACGCCTTCTTTCATACCCGTAAATATTACACACAACAATTGTCACTTGACCATGAAGGCAACTTAACAATGGAACAATGAATTTGAAACAAGACTGTAATGCATTTCAAATGTATTACAATGTATGGTCAGACACTCCATGCGCGCCCCGCCCACACACACTTTCACTCAGCCACGTTGCCATCTTGCGCTCTCTCCATGTTTACAAACACAAACACACTGATAACTTGTATTCTGAATACAATGCATTGCTTATTGGTAACAAAATAAATTATTTCTCTGGCAGATAAATAAATATACAGGCACGTTGATATTTCACAAGAAAGTTTAACTTAGGAATAAATTAGCATTTAAAGGCAAATTGGAATAGGTGTCGTTCATCTCGGATGAAACACGCTAGGAATACTGGCTAGGGGATACAGAACAGTTAGAATAATTAAAGATACAGTACTATCAATAACTACAATAGACAATACTTTCACGGACCAACCTGGGTGGACAAAAAGTCCTTAAAATAACTGATCCTTTATAAGGAAGCACACTGATATATTTCCGTTTTCACATCGTTTTACATAATTTGCATAGTCTTATAAAAGTCCAGGTAAAAAGCACATCTTTTAAAGTTCGTTAACCCAGATTCGGGCGGCAGCACAGATAAAGTCTTTGGTGTGAAAAGCAGGAGGCTATAAAAGTCGTTAGAGGGTCTCCTTCCCTCCAAATAGTTCAGCATTGTCTCCCAGGCAACCCTCCCATGAACCGTCTCGGTATGCGATGGCTCGCGCTGAGAGACCGAGTCCGAAGCGATTCACGTGCTCTCGACCGTATAGTCAGTCCTGTTAACGCAATAGCGTACAAACTTCAGAAGTGAAGCGTAAACAGTCAGTTCAATATCACATTGTGTACTGTCCATAGAATTGTTCACTCTGTCAGCTCACAGGCATTCCTTATGGCAAGGAACAGACCTAGTCACATCACGTTTTCTCTTCCCCTCGCGGTCATGACGTACACGCCCTGTATGACATGTAGCAGGCGATGGTGCTTGTCGGCGATGTTGTCCCACGGGAGACAGTCGCTGCGGTTGAAGCATTTCCCTTTTACATGGATCTCGCGTCTCATGGTTCGGGCTCTTCTAGACTGCTTGTGTCGCTGCTTGTGGACACGGAATCGTGACTGTACGACTCAGCGTCTTCTTCGCTGTCCTCCTCGGGAGACTCCTGAATAGGGTCCAGGTTGGACATGGTTGAGATGGTCCTCTGGCGTTTTCTTTGAACCATCGGTTTCGGCTTCCGTTTTGATTTCGATTTTGAGGAGCTCGATTTTGTCCTTCCCCGAATGTACTGAATCAGGGAGGTAAAAAATCCATTTTTTGAACCCTCCTCTTTGGCTTCTTCTTTGGGCATCTGAAGACGTTTGCCTGTTAGAGCAGCTTCCGCCAGGTTGGGTAAGGAACTGGAGAAACCGTTGGGTCCTGTGACTTTGGATTCACATAACACTGGCAGGGATTTAGTTCCATCAGCCTGGATAATGTAAGTGTAGGTAAAGCCATTCCTGTCGCGAAGAGTCACTCGGTATGTCTTCGTGTCGGGTCCTCCCGCCTTGGACTTCATTGACGAAGAGTGTTTGCAGTGTTTTGAATGCTTCGTACTACGCTTGTTAGCTGGAGTGACGAATGGCATATAACCTCTCGTAGCGTTGGGATACATGGCCATAGACGTTGAAAAGCACTCTCAGATGTAAATATCAACAAACGAGTTGTGATGTTGTCGCTCTGAAAGTCAGCGTGGTTCTGGTGTGTGCTCGTCGCTAGTCTTGCTTTTACAACCGCTACTCACAAACTGGGCCAATAGACGACCGTTGGCAAAGTTTCAATTGACGTCTGTCTGGTTTACGGGCGAATCCACTATTTACCGGGATAACAACACGTGACTCGCGCGTTTGTTTACATTCGAAATTACAAGATTGTTGAATTTGAAAACACCTATCTTATTCGATACATTTTACATGAGACTTTAGCATATTTTGACAAGGATCCCTTTTAAAACTGATTTTTCACAATATAAAACATGTTTTCATGTTTGAGTCTGATCCCCAGGAAATGGGCTCGTCCACTATGATAATAAAGCTGGCAGCTTGCCAGCGCGGGCTACGTTCAGGTCACATGGTTTCGATTCACAGCAGTCATGGTCGAGTCTATTATGGTGTGTTCGGGAACCCACTGGAATGTGTATACCAATAAACAACATGTTTATCATTTGTTTATGTTGACTGTATTTAAATTATTAACGAAATCGGGACGCTACAACCCAATATGAGTATGTTTGAATATTATTTATAATAAATTCTCAAATGAGTCGACTAGGAAGCAAAACATATTTTATTTCACAACCCATCACCCCCCGGACTTGTTGGTTGGTATTTGGCCATGAATGGCAAGCTGAAACCGCGCCAACAGAGACAATCGATAGAACTCACTAATGGAATACGAGCACACTGCTAACGTTACTATGTGTGCCTAAATCGATTTGTTTGATAATAACGTCAAGGGGTATGACTGGCTTGGAGATTCGGGATCCCTCCGACTCCCTACAACGATAGCATGCCTGATCGAGACGCGCGTACCGCGTGACTCTTGTCAAGTTTCGTGGTATGTCTGCCCTGTGGGGGATTTTTGTGTCTGGCTGAACAGGCGAGTGGGTGAATTGCTAGCGAGGTGACTGTGTCAGGTCGAGACAGTTAGCACTCACCCCAAAAGAATTCACATTCCTTAATCAGAGGACCTCTAAGAAAATCACACATATCCCCTATTCTCTACGAAACAATATTCCACACGTACACATTGTTTGTAAATATCATTTATCCGCGACAAACTAAAATTCCAAATAAATCGTAATATTAACGTGTTTGACTTGTAATATACGTTTGTGTCCATGGAGTTACCAGTTATGAAAGTGTATGTCTATTTGGCTTGTTTGGGATTCGGTTATTTTGTAAACAGAAACAAGGCTGCGCGTGCAACAATGAACCTCAGCACCACGTGGAGCTCGTGTGTCCGGTTCAGACAGTCTTCGTTATGAAGCACGACCACGTGGTATTTTGCATGTTATTAATAATTTATTGCTAATGTGAAAGGGTACATACGTTCTGTCGTGAGGGGAAATGTAAGATACGCTATTCATGCTGACTGAATGATTCAAATCACGATGACTGGCAAAACCTCCCTTCGCGGAAAGGGTGATGCAATTTAGTTATACCCCAAGTAGGTCCGTTGATGGATTAGCACATACGTAAATTACGTTTCTGTGGGTTTATGTGATCAATATCCAAATCTTTATAAACCTACACATTTATCGATTTGAATTAAGATGATGAAATGTTTGTTACCTTGGCAACACCATGCTTCATCGGAAAACCAAATTCGTTTATTCTTATGGGTGCATGTTTGATACATTCGTTGACAAAGGTGTGCACGTTTTCTAGAAAATCAGAGTCTGTATGGTTTGTTAAAATCTTTCACAAGTGGCAGGGCTAACCAGAGACAAGACCAGTCTTTGGTCCTTCCGCGAACTGAAAGACCCCATGTTCCCGCCTTTTGCCCGAGGGTAACGATCGATTCACTGGGGCACTAGGTCACCGCCAAGGCAGAGGCACAATTCCATCCGTCACGGGAGGTGTACATGGAAAAATGGTTGTTCTGTGAAGCGGTATCTGGGACTTAATTTATGTTTCAGGTCACGATATGGGACAATTGAGAATAATATTCTTGTCGTCTGACGATGTTCCTGTCGTCTGACGCTGGTGTACGAGCAGGCCATGTGAGTAGCACGCGCTCAGGTCATACATCTAAAGCTCGTGAACCATGTTGAAATGGATAAAAATATTTTTTATCGAACATTCTCATAGGAAAGGGGACAGTTTCTGTGATATATGTTATATACATATATATTTGGCAACTAATAAAGCACCTGTAAGAGCACGCGTCTTTTGCGTATATGGACTGATGAATTAATTGTTGAATGTCTTCTCTGTGGGAGTGAGTGAGTTTTACGCCTTTTTTAGCAATATTCCAGCAATATCACGGAGGGGAACACCAGAAATGGGCTCCACACATTGTGTCCATTTGGGGAATCGAACCCGGGTCTTCGGCGTGACGAACCAACGCTTTGACCACCGCCCTTCTCAGAGGGAAGATACTCTCTACAGAAGTCATCCATACATGAGGCTGCGAGCCCCTTTTTGGTTCTCGATGTTTGGGGGACTGTTTGGAAGGTATTGGGGACTCAAAGAGCAGTACACAAACAAACAAATGCATATTGGGGGACGTACAAATTCCTTTACCCATTTATCCTTTTCTATATCGTTTCAGCATGTTTCGTCTATCGGCACGCATCCTTCTTCGAGCGTCTTGTGTGGCATTCCTAAATTGAGCTGTTATCAGAAAAACCGAAGTACAGTTCAACCTCACTCACTCACTAACTATCTCTGAATTAACATTTGGGGGTCTAGAGAGAGAGAGACGTTCACACACAATATTTTACATTATTTTAAGACTTTCGTCGTCTATGGAGACACATTGCGATAACCTTCTATTCCTGACAATTATATAAAAGACAATTACAGCAGATTCACTTATTAAGATATTTAAGTTTAAGACTTTCTACTTTCTGTATCTTAAACAAAATACATGTACCAAGAATATTTTCTAACAGATGTTGACGGAAGACAACAAAGCGATGTGAGGAAAGGTCTGCTACAATATGCTTCCAAGAACAACTGCCCGGATTGACGTGCCACGTACATCTACTGGAGACGTTACACACAGCATACGTCAGTCTTAATCTTTGCTTAGCTATTTCAGGAATTGTGTAGCTAGGTTTACACTGCGTGTCTGACATTTCCATGGGCAAGAAACGCCGCTCCTTCACCTCTTATCACGATTTGTTAAATCTGTTCATGCGGGTAAAAATGAATAGTCCACTTATCAGCGAAAGGTGTAGCCCCAGGGTGATTTTGAATCATTCATACCCGTCACTGAGCGTAAGTCCCGCGAGGCACTCAACCATAATATTGACAACGAAATGTTTGTATACATCCTGCTCTGTTTACAATGGTATCTAGGTATTACAAAGCCACTCCCCCTAACACCCGCTCCCGCCATCCCGGGGTTTCACCGTTGACAGTTTGTTTGAATCTGATTGGTCAGTCAGCCGATGGACTTCCTTGAATGAGAGCTTAATTCCGTGAATCGGCGTGTTTCCTTTCTGGGTTGAGATCCCGGTTGTGAATATGGATTTGTTGTTCAAACCTAGTTAATTTGAAACAGAAATTTGAAAGTCAACACTACTGCTCTGCTTGTATCTATTTACAAATGGAAGTAATGAAATCATAATTGGAATTAAGACCGAAGGGACACGTTGAGCAGTTAGAACACGGATGTATTTTTACATCAGTCGCTCACATACGTATGTTTGTAAACAACTACGTTGTAAATAAACATGACGAAAAAATGTTAGGGGATTGCGAAAGATTACCTGTGCGTACAATTGTGTCAGGTTTCCAGCCATGTGGACTGCGTATCTGATTACTAAACATAGAGAACCGTCACGACTTGAACGAGATAATGCTTTTCTTACAGAACGTCATGACTGGTACATGACGAAGTTAGACATATACCAACGATACAGCCTGTCATGGGACATAGTTCTGAATCAGTGATAATAACATCACGATTTTGGAGTCAGTTCCGTAAACTCTATGCAATACTGGTATATAACTGTCATGTTGACTTCTTCAGAGATCCATCACATTTGATCATGGAAGATTGTTTTGGTTGGTTGGTTCAGTATTACTTAACTTGTATCCGGATAACATTATGCTTTATTACCTACGAGGGCGAACATATCGGGGTTCATATTTTTCATACGATGCCCTGAACAAAATATCACTTGTGTCATGAACAATGCTATGACCCCACGTTTCTTCTGTGAAGTTGCGTTCTACATGAGCCGACGTTGGGTAGACAGTCTATGTTTGAAAGTAGATTTGGGTTATTTTCATCAATTGACGATTTCGGTAATAAACAGTATATCATATCCGTGCCCATATCATACAATGTTGACGACACTCGTGCCTAAAATATCGGTATATCCCTCGCTCTCGCTCGGGAAATACAAACGTTTAGGCTCTCGTGTCGTAAACATAGTATGACATGGGCACTCATTTAATATCATCTATTTATTATTCATGCAAATAACACGTCACGCCAACTCATAATATTCTGGTATATATATATAATATTAAGTATTAGCTATATAAAGCCATATTCACTCCCTAGTTTGATAGTCTCTTACTATAGAAAGCAAAAAGAATCGATGGTTATGTATGACATTGTTTACATTTAGAACAATCCAAGCTGTGACGTGTTATGATATGTGGTACTCTGTCGTGACGCAATATTGCGTAAATATTCTTAATACAGTAAACCACGGTTATATCGAACTCAATGGGACCACTATTCTTAGTTCGTTATAACCGTGGTTCGTTATACGTATTTCGACTAAAATATACAGCTAAATTTAGTGACCGGGTACTGCTGGATGTAACGAACAAGTCTTTTAGTGCCGACCACTATAGTAAAAGATTTGTTCGTTATATCCATCAGTTCGTTATAAACGCAGTTACCGTTTCTAAGGAGGCGAATGAATTAATGGGTTATTTCTTCTCTAATGCATACACCATATGTATATTTGTTTTGTGTATGGCATGTTTTTGTAATAATAAAGACAGTATGATTTTGTTAATAAACATTAATGATACTAAATATTTTGAGTTACAAAGAAGAGGAAGTAGCCTTGCTCCCAGTGTTCCTGAATGACAGCCCACGGGCGTATGTTAACTCTATCCACGGGGCGATGGGGTAGCCCAGCGGTTAAAACGTTCGCTCGTCAAACCAAAGGCCCAGGTTCGATTCCCCACATGGGTACAATGTATGAAGCCCATTTTTGGTGTGCGCCGAGGTGATATTGCTGGAATATTGCTAAAAGCTGCCTTAGAAAACTCACTCACTGTATCTCTATAATGGGCAAGTCAACAAGAGGACAAGTAGGTTTTTAAGGGACCATCCGTTGATATTACACGTAGATACTTTTGGAATATTTTATTCAGTCTAACAGTTATTGCCTCCGAGGCTTGATTACGTCTGACGAAGTACATTTTGTACCAGCATATCACATTGCACACATTAAAAAACAATTGTTACTTTTTATTGCCATTGATTTATTTATTTTCAGCAGAAATAGCAACGTGTGATTGTTCGTTTTGTATTCAGATAAGCTGTGTCGGATATACACCGAGCTGACCTGGTCACGGCCGTGAGAAGCGAAGGATAGTTTGTGGTAGATAAATATTTATGTTGTAGCTGACCTCCGAGGGCTTGTCAGTGATCGATGGTGGAAACGTACATGCGGTGACATTGCGTGTATTCTGATGGTGGTGGTGGTCAGTTTTGGAAGTAGAGTGATATGTGTCACAGTAGACCGAGCTTCATGCTGTGATGATACCTTACTTGGAAGTAAAATGGAAACATCTGGAACACTGATACTAGTTATCAGAATAATTCATTTCCATGAGTTAGTGAGTGGGTGTTTGTGGTACGGTAGACCACGTGTCATRTTGTGAAGATACCTTACTTGGAAGTAAAATCGAATATTTAAAACAGTGATACTAATTATAACAATATTTCATTTCAGGAGTGAATGAGTCCGTGGGTGTTTGTGTTACAGTAGACCAGATGTGGTTATGAAGAGAAATATAAACATTTAGAAAATAATTAAATTGGTTGTCAAAATAATGTATTTCAACGCGTGGGTGTGCTAATGTGTGGTGTCTCTGAGTGGGTGTGATTGCATGAGTGAGTGGTAGTTGATATAAATCACCTTGGTATAGTGCAAACCCGTCTCATGAGTTATTTGCTCGACTTGAGTGAGTGAGTGAGTGCCCCCTGGGAAGAGTTTTTAGTTAATGTCACTAATTATTTGACAAATCCTGTGGTATTTTTATGGGACATTTCTTACAACTTCACAAATACACATAGCTAATCAGATGGAGGAAAAGCTTGTCACGATACTGTTTTTGTTTTGTTTACATAACATACATGTTTTTGTTGTGTAACGAAAAATGTATACAAATACCATCGTGGCGTGGCAGACTCTACAACGTGGCAACATCCTACATAGGTAGGGCGTGTGATTTGTAGATAAACAACTTGCAACGAAGTGAGGGTAAATGTATGACACATTAAGTTTCAACTGGTGCTGATGTTAAACTGCGGGATCGCCCAGCCCTCCCATCTACGTTGTGTGACAGACAGGAACTCGTCTCCCAACGACGTGGAAATGCGCCCAGTTTGTGACTCGGCGTCTTTGTTACGTGGCGGAAAGGAATTTATTAACTGAGACAGTTGTTGAATGTTTCATAATATAAAGGAGGAGGTTTTCTGCAAGTCAAAACAAATACGTCTCCTAAACGCTCCAAGAGCAGGACGACCTGTGTATTGTCACGGAAAATATTTTTCTTAAAAGCAAACGTGTTTAATTTGTTACCTCAAAACACAAAGTCATCCCAACAGACGTAAATTAAAAAACGTCAATTAAGTGAACCTGTGTTATTGAGTGCTGAAGTGAGGAATATGCCACCCTGCGCGAAAGTTCACAGAGCAGATCATTAATATGCCTGCCGCCACATACTGTTGTTTGAATTGTTTTATTTTTAAAACTGCCATATGAAAATCATTGTCATTGTAAGGCTATCCCCATACTTATATTATATTTGATTTCATCTCCAACCAAGAGAGGGGGAAGTAGTGTATTGAAAAAAATAATGCATGAAAACTTATTTTATATGAAGTTTATTTTAATTTTAAATTTATATCACTTGGTAATAGTCTTTAAGTGAATATATAATGTAAATCTTTTTTTGAATTTTTTTTTTATAAATGTAAATGAAGAAAGATAATATTACCTATTAAACAAAGTCCCATTAAAATATAAACAGGATCAAGAAACTTCCTTCATTTCGTCCTGACACTGCTATAATCTGTACTTACCAAAGATAGAATTGCACTGGCTGTTTGGATATGTTGCAGAGTCTGTATGACAGGTTAGGTATTTTATTGGTAACCCTTATGAATATTCATGTTAAAGGATTTGGTCTATATGATCTCTTGTGACAATTATATACAAATTAACATCATGAAGTATGGAATCAGTATTTTGGTCATGGAATAAAAACATATATTAACCTTTACACATGACCAAAATATGTACTGTTCCGATGCCAGAAGTTCAGTTCCAAGGTCACTTGTACCAAAATAAAACTCTTCACCATAAATATAATTTGACATTTAAAACAACAATTAGTTACAAATGCTTAAATGCTTAAAATGTATTTTTTTTAAACACTGTGAGGTATATTGAATTTTTGTATTTTTAAAAACAAACAACTGTGGGTTTGTGGAATCAGGATGTAGCAGAGACATGGTGATTTATCGGTTGTCTTGGGGGAGGGGGGCCCTAATGTGGTCAAAGGTGCTGTGCTGAGTTATGTCCCTTAGGTACCTAGGTTTGAATCCTGATTGGCTGGATTATGTTTCTATGTGTGTTATTACTTTATCTGTACTAGTAGTTTCATCAAATTACCTGGTAAATGTCTAGGGCTGCTCAATATAACCGGTTTACAGGTATTTACCGGTTCAGACATGAAAACGATACGTATTGTGATACGCTGATCGAAAACCGGTATTTTGACTTGCATTCGGAAAACTTCGTAACACTCTTAAAGCTTAATCAAGCCTAGTGATTTTGTTGTGTTTTTGCTCTATAAATCAAGAATTAACT